>OZ020520.1:14474704-14531420 GCA_963971425.1 Bryoerythrophyllum caledonicum | reverse complement strand
AATTGTAAGTTTTATTGAGGAAAACAAAAAGTTTTGTTGCACATTGCAAAAAAAATGGTGAAATTACCCTAAACCGAATATAATGCGAATTTACAATGAAGACCATCATTTTTTGGGAAATCTTTAAAGAAAAAAATATTTGAGATGAGTATGAAAAACCTCAACAAGTGAATGTCAATAGACAATTCTATAAAAGGATTTTAGATGCCCGTGCTCCCCATTTTTTACTATGGGTGGTACTAAATTTGAAACCACAAATCTAAAAAAATATTAAATTAACACATTCAAATAGCTCTTCCCATGGACAAAGTAACATAAAATTTTCGAAAGTTGTTTCTTCATATTCGCAATCTAGAAACCTGCCCAAAATTAAAAACTCGCCGCGAAGGAGATTTAGTCATGTAGAGGCCAAAAATCCTCCCATACAAAGTTTTACCTATGCCGTGGGCAATGAACCCTTGGCCCTTGGAACATTGTGCCCGTGGACCATTCCAATTTCCTCCTGGTGAGTCAAACATAAAAAAAGGAAACGAGCATCTCTTACATGTTATGTAAGATATTTTAAGTGGAACCATTACTAAGAAACTATATAAATCTGTGCTTCCACGCGCACAATGGAATATCCTCTTGAATGCGTATAAAATCTTCCCGACATTCTTCCGACCATTAATGCACGTGACTGAATCTCCAGATCTGGATTGCACATGCAAAGTCAACCGTCCTAGAAAAGGAAGTGGAGGACAAGGGAAGGGAGTTGAGAGGGGAGGGAGTGTAAGGAAGTGGAGGAGCAAAGAGGAGAGGCCGACCGATCGGGGTCGGCCGCGGACGGCCTCGGCCTTCCGATCCGACGGCCGCTGCGGACGGATCCGATCGGTCGGCCGCGACCGTCCGTAGCGGCATCGTGCCCGTCCGATCGGGTGATACGCCCAAGGCCGTCCGCCATTGGACGGCTCGGACAATTCGACGATAGTCCGCTGAGGACGTCCACCACCCGCGATCGGCATAAAAGGCGGACGGCCGACCATTCTCCTACACTTTAGTAGGCGAGCTGGTCGCTTTGGCATATTCTGCCAAATCGCTTGCGCCCCCTCGAGTGGCTCATTATTTCTTAATTCATTTAATTTCCATTCATTCATTTAATTGTTTGTTCTAGTTAGGGAAGATGCCAAGGTCCAAACGGCCCGTTGCTCCAAAGGGGAAAGCCCCCGAGATGGATTGAGGCGCAACGGACGATCCAGATGTTGTTGCGGAGTACGGATGGCAGGATGAGGAAGAGAGGTTGTGGACTTGCACCATGTGCAAGAGGTACGTGAAGATGAAGCGCCTCATGAAGTTGTGGCCCAGGGCACAAGCGAGGATATCGGGGCCGCGGCACGAAGGTCTAGCGAGCAGTTGTCAGAGGGACCATTTCCGCCATCGAAATCATGAGGTCACTGCTGCGGTGGGTGTGCCCAACTCGAGGCCGGAGATCATGTTGTATTCGAACATGGCCATGGTTTGGGCGGAAATTGTCCTACACAATGATGTGGACTGGCACACCGTGGTGGGTCGTAATGTGAGCCTGATGGATCGAACCGCCCATTTTATACCAACCACGTGGAATCAATCGAGTGATTGTTGGCCACGTTGGTCAAACCGAAGATCCGGGGACGATTCCGATGCCCCCCAACAATGGCGGACACCTCCACAAGAGTACGGGGGCCATAACTACAACGACTACAACCGTGGCAATGATATGGGTTCCGCCCCTGTATCATTTGGTGGGGGGAGTGGCAGCCATTACTACGATGGCGGCCAATGTGGTACATGGACCAACACCCCTCAGAGCTATACGCCAACGCATCCAAGGGATACGTACGAGTCTGGTTGTAATTCCCCCGGAAAAGAGGAAGAACACGACACTCCAATCTCTGCACACGTCTATTACGACGGATATGGCCATGCTTACGATGGATAAGGCCAGAGCTTAGATGGGAGAGACAACACGCCTCCATCAACGTTTCCACCTCGTCAGAACGAAGATGTCGAGTTTGAGAGACAAATGTATGAAGCCACAATACAGAGCCAGAACGAGTACATCTGCAGGCTCGAAGATGAATCTCGCTACATGAACAGGCAGTACAATAACTTGTATGATGTTTATTCAAGCGGGCCGTACTCAAGTGGCGCTGGGCCAAGTCAAAGACGTGATACTGACTCAGATTCCGATTAATCATACATGGTCTTTGTGTAATGTAATCCATGTGGGTAATGTCTTCCTGCGAGAACAATGTTGACTATTTTATAAATTTAGAAGGTCATTTTTTAAGATCTTCAAATTGATGTTTATTAAATATTTCTATGTTGCGGCCATGTCAATGTGGATGATGAATGTACAATGCATGTTATGTGTTTCCAAATGAATTTTATTGATAACTTTTTAGTATAAGTGGATATGTAGAATGAGAAATTTTTATACATTTCAACTTTTCATTCACCTCATATAAGTTCAAGAGTATTTCATATCATTACATGTTCAACAAATTTCTTTTTACAACCTGTACCACTAAAGTTCCTTGAATATTTCTCACCCAAAAGTTAAAGCAAGAAGAGGAACGCCGGTCCGCGAAGGGGCTGGCGTAAATAAAGGGTCTGTTCGTTCCATCACTACGACCATGCCCACCAGACACCGTGTCGGGGAGGGCTTGGTTTGTTTTCAATTTTGCGTTGATGTAGTAGAATGGACATGGCCTGTTGAATGGCAACAGTGTTAATAATATTGAAAGTGTGTGAAATTGTTTCGATGGAGATTTTAAAGGTAACTCAAAGGATATTTATAGATGGGATAAAGGTGGTGGCACGAGCACCAGCAGTGATTACAATAAGCGGGTCCATTTTCCATCCGAGGGCAACGATGTCATTAATAAGGGGTTGCCGGGTTGGTATTCATTTATTTTGTTTTCAATTGTTTCCGGGGAGAATCTATCATTACAATATGTGAATTCGATGAATTGAATGGTATGTCTTGGTTAATGTGGTCGGGTGCAGGGTCATTGTATGGTAGGCCCCGAATGCAAAGTATGTCGGCTTTGAGTCTAGCGTTACAGGGACAACGCTAAGTTGCGCATGTACATGAGACTCGGGAGTAGCCAAGGGGGGACTCTATTTCCTTGTGGGTTGTAACTTGTTATTAAAGGTGCCAACATTCATGAGGATAAATCATCGTGATTTGTTATGGGAGGTAAATAGTTTTCGAATTTCCCATACCGCTTTGTTATGTCTTTTGACAATTAAGGAGTGTATGTGATGGTTTTGGCATTTTGAGTAGAACATGGAGCGATATGTTGGGGTCTGAGAAAGTGCATATGGGGCATATGTTACATATGGGACTTTTTCTATTCCAAAAAAGAGTTGTTTTCGGGCGTTTCCCATATATCAACTATTACAAAATTTGATGACGCATGTTATTTGTGAGTTCGGGATGATGTGATTCTTCCAAGAATTCGTAGAGAGTTCATAGTCTATTTTGTTGTTGCCAACCCATTATTCTATATTAGGGAAGTTTTCTTCGATTGTGTCAAGGTTGTTATAGAGGTCTTGTTTCTTGAGATATTTGTTCAAGAATAAAACCGGAACCTTAATCGGGGGTATCCTCTTTAGGAGGCCAATCTTCATTTTGGAAGTAGTATGGGGTAGCATGTGCATGTTCGTACGAGTCTTTGGCATTTTCATGCGTTTTTTTGCGGACCTCTTTTCCAAGTTTATTTGCTTGTTCGTTTCCATCGATATTTGCATGAGCAGAACTTTGTGAAAGGTTGTTATATGTGATCAGTTTTGTAACATGTGGACCAAAGACATTAAAATAGTTTGGTCGAGATGGCTATTCTAGAGGATAGGGTTTGTTATTTGGATGTTTAGTAGATAAAGTGCATTGATACAGTCAGTGAATATATGTGCGGGTTCGTTGTTGTATTGTGTTGTGATGATTTGTTGTGTTTTGTGTATGGCCATAAGTTCAGCTCTAAGGATATTTTAATGTGTGGAAATTACTCCATAGAGTACACGAAATAGTAGACCAAATACATTATACAATATCAATGAATACAACAAAATCTTCCTATAAGCATTTTTGCTATTCATATTTGAATGCCTCTACATTTTAATGTATGCATGTTTGTATTCATGATTGCATATACTTCATTGCTTAAAATTGTTATGGTTCTAGATGTCCGAGTAAATATGTCGTAGCAATCTACCTACGGAGTTAGGCATTGAACTTCCTTAAAATGCTTTATAAACACTCACAAGAATGTGGTTTTTGGAAAACCTTCTACACAATTTATTTTTTCTTCTAAATCAAAACCCTACTTAGAGAGCCGATATCCACTATTAATATAATCTGGCCAAATTACAGTTTCATCCACTGTGGATGAAAATAGTCAGAGGATGGAAAAGCAGTCCGTGGTTGAAAAAACAGTCCCTGGACGAAAAACAGTCTCCAGAAGTAAAATCGTCCGCGAATGACTATGGCTAAGTGTTAAGAATCATGACGAACACTATTAAGAAACACTTAATGTTTGTAACCCGCTCCTTCTCTACTCTTCCATTTTTTTTTAAGTAATTTTGAAATGAATCTTTTCCTTAATATTTGGTAATATAGAAAATTCATTGAAGTGGTTGTTATAATGCGTTGTAAAACAAGCGCAAACCACTACTAAACTTCTACAGATGCAAACTAGCGGTTGGCGCTTGCTTTGCAACGCATTAGTCCAACCATTCTAATGTAGTTTAATATTATAATTTTTTTTTCAAAATTTCATCCGCAGTCTAATTTTCATCCGCTGCAAATGTTTTCATCTGCTGCAAAAATTTAAACCGCAGTCTGATTTTCATCCACAGTCTGATTTTTCATCCACAGTTTGTTTTTTTCATCTGCAGCCTATTTTTCATTCGTTGCGTTGTTTTTCATCCGCTGCGGGAATTTTCATCCGCTGCGAGATTTTTCTTCGGCCACATAGAATTTCATCCTCAGTGGATGAAACTGTTTTTTTGGCAGAATTAACTTAACAACAAGTTAATAACTTCCAAAATATTCATTTTTTTTGGAATTCCGACTTCGGATTTGGGCTTTTTAGGTGCGTTTTCATCTAGTAGGTAAGCAAAAAAATTATTACAAAAGTTTTGAAAATTTGACATTTTGGAGTGTATTTAAAAATAACATTTTAGGGACTAAACTTTGGATTTAGATTATGGCTAGAGAATATGTTCATCACATTCGATCTCATGCATGTTTTTTGTGTGTTAGTGTTGGTTGTGTTTTCAAATTTGTTATATATGGCGATATTCATTTACAAGACATGTAAAGTGTCTCATTTGAAATCTCATTTGAAACAATAATATGATGATGGACACCAAAAGAATACAATTGGATGGAAGGGGACGTCGCCAAAGCGTGCATGAACCCTAAACATGCCAAGTTTGAATCAAACTTTTAACTTTTCTATCCACCCGATTCAAGTGTAAATATTTAAAGAATATACATGACAATGTCATGGAACAGGAAAACCTCATGAGAAACGATGTTTTTCACCGTTCCCATGAAAAAACAAGTCTTCTCTTTATTGAAAAATAGCATACCAACCCAAGTCAAACATTTTCACACATTGTCACTCATTGTCGGGCAAGGTACCAAAAGATCTTATTAATTTTCACATAAAACCTACATATCTTTGTATTTGTTACATTTTATTTTCTCCACATTAATATGTGGTGTAAACTTTCTTATTGACCATCCGGATTAGTAATCCAAAACACATTAAGTTCACAAGAAATAAAAGTTTGAATTGGCAAATTTTGAACCTCCACTACTTCCACAGCTGTTTCGAATATGCTACACATGTCCTCTACCTCAAAAAATTGTTGTCTAAGGAACTAACATCATGCTTAAGGTAGTGGATTTAGACCTTGTGTAGTTCAAAATTTTGACACCAAGTAAATTCAAAGTCTGCGGATCCACTAAACGCAGTGAAGACCCTAAACCATTTGCTTCACTTCACACACTATAATCTTTCAATCTGTGCGGTCAAAGTTTTTGAAATATTGTAAACATATTTTTTAATAAGTCTTAATTGAGATCCTACGGTCAGAACTAGAAATCAAACTTTTGGTTTCCTTCTATGGTCATTGCACCATAATCCAACAACTTTGAAGTGTTTTCGGTGCAAAACTGTCACGATAACTTTGGGGATATAGGAGACATGTTGTATGAGTAGGGAGTCGGGCCTGAGGAGGCGTTTCAAATGGAGGTAATTTCTATAAATGCTAAATTATATTCAAGAAATATAAAATGGTTGAGGTTATGTATGATTTAGTGCCATGGGCACTATGATCTATCCAAAAAATTCAAACCCAAACTCGTAAAATTTGATATACGTCTTCTCTACATAAAACCTAGAGATCATCATATTTTACACATTTTGCTTTTTCAACAACATGTAGTGAAAACCTTCCTAAACCTAGGTTTGGATTATCATTTGAAATTAAATTTAGTTTACAAAAAAATAAAACGTGGAATGGCAATTTCTAAACTCCAATATTTGTGCACTTGATTTGAATATGCTACAGTTCTTTTCTACCTCTAAAAATTGGTGTGTAGGGAAATATCATCATAAGGTTGGATTTGGATATTTTGAGGTAATTTAAAAAAAAATTCTAAAATACAAGAATTTTGAAATAGAACACATTGATAAGTTAAAAAATCGGAACTACGCCACAAACAAACCATATAAAATACAAAAAATGTCGGTCTTTGCACGGCTACATGAAAAAATGTTTTTATACTTCTTGTGCCCAAATTTCAAAGGCATGTAGTACATATTAATCTAAGACTATTGCTATAGTCACTTTAAAATGTCCATGCTATCAAGTACAGTCTAATAATGCCAAAAGGAATAAAGTAAAACCTATGTATTACTAATACGTTGACCAAAAATGCTCATGAGGCATGGGCCACTTGTATGTGTCGCTGAAGCGTGTAATCATATGAAACAACCCTCCAGCGCTTTCTCGGTTTTCGTTGCAGACTCTCTCCATGTACATATGAAATGTATCCGCAAATTCTTGATTTGAGAATACTACAGAACTCCGAGATTCGCGTTGTAGATTCTCGTAGTCTATGGACATTGTCCGCCTGTTGATTCGTTGCGCTATTCGGGCCGTAGCGAACTCCTCCGAAGCCATCGATAACTTCGGAATCATTTGCACATCCGCATCTGGTTTGTGCAAGTACGCAACCTGCACATCCACCCACCATCGCTTTCGCAGAGTCTCAGCCATGTCTTCACGCTTTGTGAATGTATAAAGAAACTGCATTGGTTCGTTAACCTTCGTGATCATGCCCCAATCGCATACTCCAATATACACTCGCGATTCATCTGGAGGGAAGTGGAGGAGGATATTGTCCGGAGACAAGTCGTGGCGATTGTTGCTCTTGTGGACCTCGTTCATGATGCGCAACAACGCCCACGCAAGTTCAGTCCATTTTTTGCGAAAACGAACGAACTGATGAACTCGAATAATCTCATCCTTGGACAATCTCCCATAGTTCAAATGTACAATGACATCGTCACCAAACTCGATATCCCGGTTCAACATCTCTCGAATTGTCTCGCCATTCCACCAATACGCATAGCCTTCGTACATGTCCGGATGAATGGCTACGAAACGGATGACACCTGGATGTGGAATCCTCACCGCCATCGACTCGTTCTGATGCTCCACTTTTGCCAAATCCAGCCGTGTCTCCGATTGGTTGGACAATTTGACGACAAATTCCTATAATGGTTCAATGCCCGGAGCACCCTCAATGCGGACTTTGCGAATGGTGGCGTATCCACCTCTCCTATTGGCATTGTCCATTTGTATAACCGCGGATGTTGGCGGAATGGTAATGAGATGGGCTTTTCGCAGGAGGTCTTCTTGGTGCCCCTCTATCGAGTTCTACCATCCCACGGAGATATGCCTTTTTCGATTCTTGGTGAATGGCTTCATCTGGGCCACGAACAAATCCGCCTTCAACAGCATGTCGTTGAAAACTCCATCCTCCGCGCGATTGAAACTCCCAAACTTGATCAACAAGTTTTTGGCATTCCAAAGTGAATCGTGCACTCTGGCATCCAAGAACTTCAAAAACCCTCGCTTCTGGGTCTCCGTATTCCACGTTGGGGCTTGAAGCGCGTCCATCATATGCTGCCGCATGTCCGTCCGGAACTGCTCGGAGCCTTCATCTCGATATCTGACGTACTTGCTTTCTAATGATCAAATATAATTTGTCTCATAGAATCTGACGGTCAGTTCTATGAGGAAATTCTTGCAAGCCTCAGATGGAACGTCGTGGATTGGATGAAGCTTTACTCCGAAGTCCGCAACCTTCTGCTTCTTCTTGTCCTTCGGCATCTTCTTAAAACCGCCGCCGTTCGAAGTTTTAAAAAAAAACTTTTTAGAACAAGTTTTTAAAAAAACTTTTAAAAAAACCGCAAAACCTCCCCCCCAAATGTGAATCACTTTTTCCCTCCCAAAGATGAGGACCCAATGGATGGAAAAATGCCAGCCAAAGCCACTCCGCATCCACTCAAAAATATATTTTGAGAGGGGAAAGAAAAGGTGAGAGATGAGGATGGCGGACGGCCTTTTATAGGGTGGCGGACGGCCATGAGGCCGACCGCCACCACGACCGTCCTCCAATCGGACGGCCGATCGAACCGTCGCACGGCCGTCCGATTGGCCGCCCGATTGGACGGTCGTCCCCCGATCAGACGGCCAAGCGGCCGTCGGCCTAATCGGACGGCCGTCGTGCGCCCGCGCGATCAAATCGCGGCAGTCCGATCGGTCCACCGATCGTTCGATCAGGCAGACGGCCGAGGTGCCGTCCGATCGCTTCGACGGCAGGGACCGATCGGACGACCTATCGCATTTTGATGGCTCCGATCTCACCGCGTGGCACTTCGTCGAATCTGACAGTCCAGAAAACTTACCAGGGCCTTCCGTAAATGCATTTTATCTCCCCTGGACGGTGCGTTCGATGTGACGTCAAGATGTCTTTGTTTTAGGACGTCCTAGGACGCTCTCAGACCCCCTAGGACATCGGATTGGTGACCGTGCATTAATGTATTACACCTCCTAAACACACACATAAAACACCCCACCCAACGCAATAGCCATCGGGACAAAACTATCTCAACACACATGGTGGAAATGCTCCAAAATTGCACACAAATCACCACTCCACAAAGTCGGAGCTCACGCTAAAATCGACAACAACGAACAAGACGACAAATTAGCAAAGGAAGGCCAAGAGAAAGCCTACCGTGATGCCAAACACCCCTACAAACACGCCCATACCACCCCATACTACTTCCATAGATATGAATGACTGTCTATTGACGAAACCCCCGACAAAGACCCCATAAGATTCTTGGATAAATACCTTAGGAAACATGACCTCAAAAATAACTTGAAAATACTTATAGAAATATTCCCTAATATTGATAAATGGACCAATAATACAAACATTGACAACAAACTCACCACCAAATTTTGGAAAAATTCCATAAGGACGGACTCGCAAAACACGTGCCACATCAAATTCCGCACCGGACAATATATGGGAAATGCCTCCAAACAACTCCTCTTTGGCATAGAGAGATTCCCCTTCATAACATGTTCAATATGCAAGCAGTGTCCACCCTGAGAGGGGTTAGTAGTCCTATACCACTGTTGTTATGTCCTGTGGGCATATCATCAAGGGTAGGTCGAACGGACACTATATTCACGCCAACCCGTAGGGGTCTGGTGTTCTTCTTCTTCAATATGCAACACTACGGACCCAGACACATGGTTACGCGTTTTACTCAAATGCCATAACCCTCATATACACGCCCTAATCGTCAAACGCCACAACAACGCACTGTGGGCAATCCGCAAATTAATTGTGTCATCAAATAAATCTTGTTTCTTCATCCTCATGAATGTCGGAACTTTTAACGACAACCCGCAAGAAAACACGGTTCCTCCATGGTTATTACCGTGCACATGCGATACTCAAAGATGTCATTGTAAAGCAAGGTTTAAACCCGACCTATTATGTGTTAAAGGGCTATCATATGATGACCTCCCACCGATCCACATGAACCCAAATCTCACTATTGAGTTTATTGAATTCAAATATTGTAATGATAGATTCTCACCGGAAGCTATTGCACACAAAATAAATAAATATCAACCACCCTTCAATGATATTCAAGCACTTGGATGGAAAGTAGAACCCCTCATCTGTCATCACTGGCGGTGCTAGAGCCACCACCTTTGTTCCCTCAATGACTACCCTTGAAGAAACATTCAAAATTCCGATTACCTCAATCAAACCACCTTTACAAATATTAACACTATTGCAATCCAACATGCTATGAACATACTCCTACACAAAAGGAAACTCAAAAACAACCAACCCATCTCGGACACGCTTGACCGCCCTTGAAAACCTCCTAATAACTTCACTGCATTAGCCCCCCCCGGCGTCATTGGTTCTCTGTTTTTGGTTACTTGTTATGTGGTACATAGTGTCTACCGTCAAGAGGGGGAAGTAGTTCCATACCACTAACCCATGTCCGGTAGACATGGACTTTGTGGTGGTACAAACAAACACTTTATTCATGCTGGCCCCTTTACATAAACCGGAGTTCTTCTTCTTCTTGTGACAATGTGTGAAAATGTTTAACTTGGGTTATTATGCTATTTTCCATTAAAGACAAGAAACTTTTCTTGATAATATGAGAGGAAATAATTTTACTTGTTAGTATTGAAAATAATAATATCACATTCAAAAAGTGTCTTAGTAAAAGTTTTTGGAGTTGTGTAACGTGCCCGCTCTTGAGACATTTTCTTTACAATGGCATAACTTTTTCATTAAATGTCGGATTTAGAAAAAAATGTACTTGCACAAAGCTTCTAGTAATGGCCATCTACAATAAATTTTTCAAAAGGATTGTTATAAACTAACAGGCATAAGAACATGTCCAAACCTTCAAAAGTGCCTTGAGGGGACTGTTGGGAATTTAGGGGTTGGAACTAAAAAAAAATAGTTAAACTTTAAATTATTTTATATAAACTTGTCATTAATAATTCACATAATGTCTCATCAACATGACAAAAGTTTTTTTTCTATAGGTATGTTGAGAATAAAAAATATATTTTCAAACAAGTCTCATCTTCTAGCATCTGCAAAATTTCAAGAATTGTAAATGAAATTTAGGGCTGCTTCACACTTGGTGGCCAAGTCAAGTGGCCGTCGATTTCCACCGATGAGATTGCTAGAATGGCCAAAGTCCGGACTTTGGGCCTTCACACTTGTGCCCAAACTCCAAAGGCCGTCGTCCTACATGGCAACACTTTTGGGCTGTTTTGGCGCCAAAGCGACGGCCTCTGGAGCAAAACTTGGGTCGCCCATTTTAGTCGACCCAAAACTACAATTGAAAGTCAGTCGATTTTTTTAATAAAATAATTAAAAAAATTGACAAGATCTGGACCGTTTGATGAAAGAGGCTGATTTTTTTGGCTGATTTTTTTGGGCTGATTTTTTTTGGCGTAATGATATGGGGTTTAGAATTTGGACGTGGCCTTTGGGGCTTCACACCACGACCGGCCAAACCTTCAATCTATATTATTTAATGTATTTTTTTGGCAAAAAAGTTTGGCCTCTCGCCATAGTTTGGCCACTGGCATTTTGACGGACGATCACTCAACTTGGGCATAGTGTCACGTGTGAAGCGGCCCTTAACCATGAGAATTGTCCGAGTTGCAACGGTCCACATAGAGAAGTTTGGTTATAGAGGTTAAGCTATGGGAAAGGTTTAGAACAACATTATGATATAATTTGGTACATTATTAAGAGGCAAATAGTATATATGTTGGATTTTTATACAATTCTCATATTTATTAATATATGCTATTCATCTACAAAATGAACAAGATGCTTGCCATATGAGATTACACCTTTATGAGAAATATATAAAAACTCGATGAATATTATATCATTTTTTTAATCCATATGATTACAATATGTCAAAATATCCATTAGATACTAATATATTTCATTTCCCATGTTGTATAAATATAACTGTTGTATTATAAGCTATCACATACAGACTTCATTTTTTTTTCTATAAGAACATCCGCAGCAGAGGCCCGTCTTTCAAGCATGTGGGCAACTGACCGGGTGAGTATGTAAAGAAACTCCGCAGCGGTACTCGAAACAATGAATGGATGACACTAGGCCCAGTAGAAAACACTCATATTACGGCCAAAATGGAAATCCTACCATATAATGTCTAGGTGTATTCTAACATGTTAGTTTCCTCCGGAGATCAAGGCAGGCTGAGGTGGCAAGCAACTTTTGTTTAAGTGAGGGTTTGTGCACACTTGTGACATGAGGACGGTGTAGATCTTGTCCCGGGAGATAGGCCTACAACTTATTTTAGCCACATCTCACATAGTGAATTTGGCTGCGCCAAGACAATTCACCGTGTGAGGCTGCGTATACTCTAATATGATATTGAGAAGGATTGAGTTGATATTGTTAATATGTTGATAACAGTGTAGAAAGCATATGCTTTCCTAATGGAATCATATGAGCATATGCTTCATACTGCTTTTATATGATTTTCATATGGAAATGAGGGGCTCGGACTTTACTGATGAAAGCATTGCAGCAAACTCTGCGAAACAGGACCTGGCTTCAATGTAGAAACAAGAACACACACATCATTTTAACATAATCTCAAAGGAGCATCTTATGTCAAGCATAAGGGGACATGCATTGAATCTGAAAAAGCTAGAGAGCATGATCAGCTTACTAGGTTTAATAATTCTCACATATTATAACTCGTTGACTCATTGATTAGACTCTAAACGCATGTTCAACTTTCATAATGACATTGATCTTAAGAATTAACCCTTTAAGTACAATGGTCAAATCTGGTCACTTCAGAATATACGAGGGTCATAGATTTCTCTTACCAAATCTACAACACGCATAGTTTGTGTCAGCCACTAGAATCGACCATTGTCCTTAAAGGGTTAATGGCTCGGAGGGGAAATATGCAGGTTATTCCAAAGATTGTGAACAAGCTAATACCTCACTTGCCACTAACAAGACTGGGTAGGTCCTGACCTGCCATAATACCCCATAATCTTAGATTTTATGGATGACCTAATGGATGATGCAAATGCAAACCCAAGGTGCTAATGATTGATGCAAATGCAATCCAAGGTGCTAGGCAACCGTTGATCAGGGAGGACAAGGTTATTTCCCATTAACAAGTGCTGCGACGAAGCTAAGATGAGCTTATTAAGTGAACTTGAGAAGCTTGAGAAGATCCAACCACTGACATTATGTAAATAGCATCCTGAAAATACCATGGCTCCCCAAAATTATTTCTCATAACCAGGAGCGGCTTGCACATGGTATGGAACCTCTGGAAACAAGAATAAGAAGCATGGCGAGTCCCAAGAATTGGTGAAACATACAAATACATTCAAACATATCATTAAACAGTTCTTTTAATTGAACAAAGAAGGGTTGTGCAAGGGAGGAAACAAAAGACTTACCAGTTCCCACAGGTTTGCCGTCCCACTCCACAACAGGCAAGATGCACCACCCACTCAGAAGGAGCACCACTTCCTTGGCCTTCTTCGCGTCCGCCTGCGGAGTTCCTCCTTACCTGTGCGACCTTAAGACTCAGCACCGCGCGCTCTCGGACAAGCTGCAGCACGCGCCGCACGGTGCACCCTGGCAAAATGTTGTCGAACGTCGGCAGCACGAGCTCGCCGCCCTCCATTACAAACCCAACGTTCATGTTCTGCCCGTCGGCGATGATGCCTGATGTCCAGCCAGATCCCAATGCGTGCGCCCCCCTCCTCCGCCTCCTTCGCCACCAGCGCGTTCGGCAGGTAGTTCGTGGACTTGGTTGTGGCGAAGAACTCGTCTGATCACCTGCAGGAACAGGAACACCACATACCAGAATAGAATTCCGTGGCTGGGGAAGGGCCCTAGATTTGTGAATTAAATTGAATCCATAAATTTATGTAAATTGCACATGTGTATGAATAGTAATCCTAAGTATTTCTTGATTTGTTTCTCACTTTAATTATTTGCAATAAGTTTTACGCAATTCTAAATATTAAAATCATCTAAAAGAAGTAAAAGGTATCTACGCACCTTGACGCCGTCCGGGGCGACAATCTCCAGAACGTCCTCCTCGACCAGAGACGCCGGCGTGATCTTCGCTTTCGCAGTTGATCGGAGAACCGATCCAAATGCGCATCGAGCTCGTACAGATACCTGCTACCGATACCTGCAGGTAGAGGTATTGTGCACGAGGAATTTATTGAATCCTCTCTCATGTGAATCAAACCTCACGACAACGACGACGACGACGACGACGACGACGACGACTGACCGCACGCTAACTGAGAATCGGAATCACGGTTCCGAGAGCACCTCCTCCCGACCAAACTTCATCACCAAACCTGCAACAAAGCAGCAAAATGCAAGAAAATAAAGAAATAAAAACAAGCCATAATTGATGAAGATTCATGAAATACTTAAGCTGACAATCAGAATGCAAAACACTCCAACCGATTTCACTCGCAAAGAAGAAAAAGGCAACAGAACATGTGAAAGAGCCGCAGCTGCTCTTATATTATACCATAACTCACAGAACTCGAAGTGAAATCTGCAAGTTCTCTCGATTAATCTGATATGGGCATTATTCTTACGGTTAATGCAACTTGGACTCTGTTCTAATCCTAGAATTCTAGCACTAATCCAATCAGGTTGGATGCATTATCTGGGATCGACATAAATGGTGCTGAAGGAGGAGTTGGTGGACGCCTCCGTGAGCGGGACTTGATCTTCCGCCTGGATCTTCCTAAGAACAGAGCTGAAATTCTCTGTTGAAGATGATGATGCAGCTGCGCGACCTCGTTCCTTAACAGGCCATGTCAAATCCGGAATGGGCTTCAATGGCAGCGCCCATTGAGGCGGTCTGGTTGCCGCCTTCAGCTGCGGCTCCAGCACGGCCACCACCTCCTGCAACCATGTCCAACATCAAGAACATGAGATCTAGAGCCTTAGGGTTTCCCCTAAAAAGATAGGTTATAAATTTTTGGCATGAATTGGGTACGTTTTCAGCTCTTCCGAGGCGGTTATGTACCATACTTTGAAGACAAGCTTAAACATACATTATAAGTCCGGCTTTGTACCATGAAGCTCTTTCGCGTTATATTATTCTTAAGTTATATTATTCTTACCAATCATTAACGACCATAAGCTTTATGTGCGCTAAGTGCACACAAAAAAGAAGCTGAATGAGAATTGAACCCCAGGTGACATAATAATATTACGTACCCGCATCGTGGGACGTTCGTTTTTGTCGAACAACGAGCACATAATGGCCAAGTTGGCCATGTCCAGGAAGATGGATTGCGGGTAGTCGCCGTGCAAACGCGGATCCACAATCGAGTCCAAACCAAGCTTGTTCAGCCTCGGCTTCGCCTGGATAAATACAATCAAAGTTTTCAATGAATCAGTCATGAAACTGGTCAAGTTCATATTGGCCCGGTGAACTCAAACATGAATCAGTGCCCTTACCCACTCAATGAGGTTGGAGTCATTGCCCCGCATGTGGTCGATGGCCTTCTGGCCCGTGATGAGCTCCAACAGACACACGCCGTAGCTGTACACGTCGCTCGCTTTCGTCAGCCGCCGGTGCAAAAAGTACTGGGGGTCGAAGTACCTGAATCAGCAACGGAGGAATTTACAGTACTCAGTACTTGTACCAACACAAAGATCAACATGTAATGATGTGGCATACTACTTTAGGAGAAGGAATCCATACCCGGCGGTTCCAGCCAGCTTTGTGGAGACGTGAGTGTCGTACTCGGCGGACTCTCTAGAGATTCCAAAGTCAGCCACTTTCGCTTGTAAGTACTCGTTCAGCAAGATGTTGCCCGGCTTGACGTCCCGGTGAATCACCGACGGGTCCTGCAATATTGGAAACGATTCGTCCATAAGAACTTGCGAGGCAAGTTGTTCGAGAGGGGATGATCTTGTTATGGACTAGTTCATGCCAATGTGCTGTGACAGTATCTGCAATTATTCAACGTCATAGAGCAGCTGTTTATATACGTACCGCATGGTGATGCAGATACTCCAGCCCCTGCGCCGTTTCCACAGCGATTTCCAACCGCTTGTACCAATCCATGTAATGCACAAGATCATCACCTGGTACATGTCTCGGAATTAATCAAATCGCTCTTAATGCAGACTCGGATATCATTTCATAAATTCACGTACTAAGGCGCTTTTGCAGAACACTTACGGAACAGAATCATGTGCAAGTTGCCGTGTCTCATGTACTCGTACACCAAAATCTGCCAAAAACCACACAGAATGCCCATTACAACATGCCCATCCGTGGCACATAACAGGCCTAGAGATCGAAACTTACCTGCATACCCTCATCATCGCAAAATCCTTCTAACTTCACCAGGTTTCTATGGTGCAATCTGCTCAGAAGATCGATCTACACACGACAATCGATCATGGATTAGTCAACCTCATAATACACCAATGCCTTAACCCATGCAACTAAACCTCGTAGAAAACATTACCTCATTCCGGAACTCGTGCATGCCCTGGGTGCCTTCATGACTGGACGCGCTGCTGGAGCGTTTGATCGCGACCTCCTTCCCATCCGCAGCAACCCCTCGATACACCTTCCCGAACCCTCCCTTCCCCACCAACTGGGACTCGCTAAAGTTTTTGGTCATGTGCGAGAGCTCCGCCAACGTGAACGCCTTCAACCCCGCCGGCACCTTCCAGTTGGGGTCGTAGTGCTCGTCCACCAGCTTCTTTCCGAAGATGTCCCTCGTTTTGTCGAAGGGCTTGTGCCGGAAGCAGCTCGTGAGGACGGTGATGACGAGAAGAGCGACGATGAGGACGGCGAGAGCCGCAGACAGCCCTATCACTGGCGCTACCCAGGGCTCGGGCTTGGAATCGCCACCTGCATGAATCAGGAACTTTAGATCATGTGCTCTACAATCGGAGCAGTTTGCACGCCTAAACTCTGATTGGGTGAGTTCATGGGCTTGGGACGTACCAGGCATGCAGACGCAGGTTGTAGCATTGGAGATTATCTGAGCTGGTGGACAGTCTGGACATTGCCCTGCAGAAATTGTAGAGGAAAATCTCGAATAATCAGTAAGAAACTCATCGGGTCTATACTCTGAATCCTAATCCCTGAAGAGGATCATGCGTTCTCACGCACCCTTTCGGAGTCCTTCGTTGAAGGGGACGCAGGTGATTTTCCTCGCGCATCTTGTATCCAATCCGTTTTCGCTTTCGGGAATGGTGTCGAAGCAGTTGAAGGCGAGTGGAGAAATACTCGGGCTGCATAAGCGTCACCACATGTTACAACCATAGAATCTAATGCGGCTCAGAGTGATTGAGTTATAAGTGATTCACGTTCTCATCAACAAGGGCATGTCATGGACACTACAAGAAAACAAGGTGTATAGCAACGTTATGTAAAATTCCTCAGCAACCCTGGGGGCTTGCTTTGTACATAAAACCACGCTTCAGCTGTTGCTTTTTTTAAAAACAAGCCCCTAGGCGTTGCTTAGGAATTTTTCAAAACGTTGCTAGACACCCTATTTTCTTGTAGTGGGAATATACTTACTCATCGCCAGATTGTATGCCGCTGGTGAGCGTGGGATAGACACCCGTGAAGTAATTACAGCTCATAGCCCTGCGTGCACACAGAAATTATGAGATGCTTCTTATTATCTGAAACATCTGCTTCTTATAGAGAGGAAGGGACCTCGAGCTGAATTCCTGGACCATATACGGATCCATTAGGCCTAAATTCTGACCTAGATCTTTTCAGTTGAGAGGGTAGTTATGTGGGAGCTTACAAACTCGTGAGTTTTGGAACTGTGTTGTTGGTCAGGTCGCCAGGAAGTGGTCCATAGAGCTGCATGTTGTTGAGAATCAGCTTACTGAGGTTCACCAGTTTGAAGAACTCCGGGCTGAAGTGTCCACTGAAGTAATTCAGCTCTAATCGGCTGCACACAACGTCGAGGAAATCAGATTATGTCAAGTAACCCGGGCTCCACATGAATGATTCATCTTCACAAAGGACAACGGTTTCTGCACTTACAATTCTGTAAGGGATTTCCACTCCAAGTACTCCCGAGGAATCGGACCGGACATCTCATTCTTGTACAAATGGCTGCAGAGTCACAATCGTCAATTATAGGATTTGATATTAAAAACATGATATTGGAAAAACATGACATACAAAGAGTTTCTTCGCTACTCACAATCTTTTCATCTTCTTCAGTTTTCCCAGCTCCGGAGGCAATCCACCGAAAAGTTTGCATCGGTTGCAGTTGCTGGCATAATCATCAGCACACAATCATGATGTGAATGACATGTCAAATGCAAGGTTAAGGATTTGACCCCACTCTAACAGATACATAGTCGCACCAATAATGGAGTGAAAAAGGTCAGGGACTTTGTGACTCATTGGAAGTCTTACAAATATGTCAAGTTGCCTAGATTTGAGAGTGCCGCTGGCAGAACGTCGGTGAAGTTATTGAACCATAATGTCCTGCATCCAAAAAATTCGGTGACCAGGTTGTGAAATAATATCACATGACGCATCAACCCATGTTGTAAGAAGACTGTAAAACGGTACCAGTCAGATTACATACACTGGAGGAAGGATCACTTACAGTTCCTTTAAACTTGTTATCTGAGTCAAGGATATCGGGAATGGACCTGACAAAGAATTGTTGCCCATGTATCTGCCAAGTTCATAAAAATGATCAAAAACTTAAGTGCTCTGGCCTTTCAAAACCTGGCAGTTTTTTCGTTCAGGAAGCCCTCTCTAAACATGAGATTGCTGTATTTCAAGTCATTGTATTTCAAGACTCACAACCTCAATCTAGCAAGCATGAAATTAAACCAGTCTCTCCATTGCTGATTTGTAATAAGTAGGTTAATAATGGTTCATCTAAAAATGATCATCGTTACCAAATTGGTTATATTAGTCTCCCCCGGTTAATAAAAGAATTACCCCAATTGAATATTAATACTCTAAGGT
Organism: Bryoerythrophyllum caledonicum; assembly: GCA_963971425.1. Taxonomy (NCBI): domain Eukaryota; kingdom Viridiplantae; phylum Streptophyta; class Bryopsida; order Pottiales; family Pottiaceae; genus Bryoerythrophyllum; species Bryoerythrophyllum caledonicum. Next base: position 14,512,218 of record OZ020520.1, on the reverse strand, counting down.
ATAAACAGTAGTCACTAGTAAAACCATTTAACATGAAACTTACAGGCTTTCGAGTTTTGTGAGGCTAGTCAGATCAGGGAACTTCCCTTCAATCCTGGTGTTATCTATCAACCTGCGAAGTCCAGGCCCCCATGTGAGTTGTAAGAAATAGGAATGAATTGCACAAAGGTTTTGTAAGTGGACTGTAAGTCTGATCGATGCAGAGAAGTCAGATTTGCACTCACAAGGTTCTAAGATTCGTAAGATTCTTTATGGCTTCGGGGAACACCTTGAGGCCCAGTACATTTCTTCCCATGTTTCTGCAGATTCACAAAAAGTTGGGCAGGGCCTCAGCCAAAAATTCTTTTATGTACTTGAGAATGGTCGTTTCACTTGAGAAGGACGGACGTTTCACTTCATCATGTAAGGCCAAATATCAGTCCAAATACTTTTCTTTCATCACTACGAGAATTAGGGAGTCTAAGCAACTGTATCTTCAGGCAATGTTTTGTTTGTGGCTTTTACAGAGAGATACGGCCCTAAAGTGGTTTTAAGTTAAAAACCCACGGAGAAAACAAAGCTCGTAGACCTCGCTTAGACCCGTTCATTTTAGTTGATCCTTTACAGAAGATTTCTTTCACTCACTAAAGAAGTGCATGTGATTTTTTGGTATGACTAAAAACTCAACATCCAAACTGACATCAACATGCTCAAGGCACAGAGCCACAATATGATATTGTACTACATAGAGCTTCAGAAGGTGGGAACTTACATGTAAATCAAGTTTGTCAGAGAGCCAAGAGGCGCGAGGTCGCCCGTGATGAAGTTATTGATCGGTTTGTAGTACCGCTCTATGCCGTTACTCAGGTCCAAGTACTGCAGAGAGGTCAGCTTGCTCATGGTGAGAGGAACAGGTCCTTGCAACCCCGCCTGCGTCAAATTCCTGATTACAAACAAAGCACACACTCAGGCAATTTGTACAAGTCTACCTCAAAGTCGGCATCTGGTGCAGATTTCAACCAGTCTTACTAGAATCCAGATTTTTGAAGGTCGTAATTTGTACTTACAGTCCTACGACTTCACCTGCACTGCTGCAGTTGGTACCTGCCCACAGACTCACGCAAGGATCCGTGCCAGCCACCCAAGTACTGAAATACTGCTCATACGTTGGGCTGTTGGCGTCCATACCGTTCGGATTCCACTCCTGAGCAACTTCTAGCAACCATTCCCCTGTCATCACAACAGACTCACAAAGTCTTATTCTCCAACCAAGCTAGGGCTCCCTGCGCCAGAAAATACCACGCCATTTGTACAAACCTTGGGGAATAGTAGCTCCAACCAGAGACGACAGGATTACAGCATAACAAGACACCGCCGCCGCGAGCCGTGACGATGCCATTCCTGCACAAGCACCACTTCGTTCAGCCTGATCGACTCAACAAAACAGATCCTGCCACTTTGATCACTGACGTTGTAGCATCTCACCTACCTTCATACTCCCCTCAGTGGACACCCAGCGGGTTGACCTTCAGAAACAGGCTCAATTAAAATACTGCGCCTGCCTCCGACACCTGAAACTCAATGTCTTCCACATGTGATGTGGTATGGGCCTCTCGCACAAAATTAGTGCGATCAGGCTCAAGGTGGGAGTGGTGGTGCCCAGCTGATGTCTTGGACTGCCACAGTATCACCTCAATATGAGCACTGATTCTCCCGGGCACCGCTTTGGCGAGGCTGGACATCTGGCCGTCACTGTTCCTTGGGCAGACGATGAGGATTTGGTGTATGTTAATTCGATATACAGTATATGCCTGTTGCAGACTTTTTTCTTTTTTTTTGTTTGGCCTGAAGCAAGTCAAAGTTTGTTTGTCAAAAGGGGGTCGCAGTCAACTTTTGTACTGCGATGAGGTCCAAGATGGCAGTGGTGGTGGCTAGTTGATGTCAGTTACTGCCACAGTATCACGCCAGTATGAGCAGGGTATCACCCAGGTATCAAGGGAGGCTGGGCACCTGGTCGTCACTGTTCCTTGGGTAGACGACGAGGACTCTGAACGACTCTTGAAGGAATAATAGTGAGCCCCACTTGGTGGTTAGGTGGAAGTGCCATACAGTATCGATAAACTATCCTAGGTCAACGCGCTTTGGTTATCTTTATTTTGTTTTTGAAAGAAACAAACCAGAGTTTGATTGCAAAGAACAGAACGCGCTTTGGTTATCTTTTTTTTTTTGTTTTTGAAAGAAACAAACCAGAGTTTGATTGCAAAGAACAGAACGCGCTTTGATTATCACCCTACCTTTCAGCCATCTTAGCTGGAGCTCACCTGGAGCACTGAGGTAACTTGGCTAAATACCGACAAGTTGAAACCTTCAGGACCAAGGCATTTTAGTGGAATTTCTGCTCCAATTACTAAAAACTGACAAGATGAACTTTTTTTAAATTTGGTTACCTACCTCATAAACTTTGCCAGATATATCTAAAATCCAATCTCCTGCTTAACTGGGAATTTAATTTTTGTTACTGAATTTCTTTTTGGTTCGCCAGGTGTGAATTTGTGGTATGTTTGTGACTCTTAAAAAATAAAAACCAATCCTCCACAATGTGCTGAATTCTCCACCGAAGGCAAGCTCTTTATTCTGAAGTTCCATACAAGGTAGAGGCACCCATTTCCAATCACTTATGCCAGTTGGGGACTCAAATGACATTGTATGAAAAAAATATTTATGTAGAAAGATGCATAATTAGGAATGAAACTCAACAAATATCTTTAAGATTTAATCTCAAAGATTTGGATTTGATATAGAATTTAATAGCCCAAAAACCACCGGAGCCCACAATCAAACTCTAGAGTTGGTAAGATTTGGTGCCCTTGACTTTTGAGGCAAGGCCACCAATGAGAGCTTAATTGAGGTGGAGCAACCCAAAATTGCACACTTCATGACCCAATGCCGATAATGACCGGTGTTTTCAGATTTTGAGTTATCAATTTTGGGTCACTTCATGCACCATTTCATGCATTTGCAATTTTCATGCACCATGCCATGCATACTCTATTGATCGGAATTGGGTGGCCGATCGGAATTAGGTGCCTCTACCTTAATGGCAAAGACGTGTGGAAAGTGGACGAACGTGAAACATCATCACAAAAAAACCATGCTACAGTGTCAATATTGAACTCATATGAAAATCATATCTTAAGATGCTTGAAGTGCAGAATTAACCCTTTACCGCCGAGGACCTATTTATGAAAAACCAGGAATTATGCTATTTTTTTCTTTGAACCGAATTTGATGGAAATACAATGCCTAATATTAATATCTATCTTTACAAAAGTGAACTTAACCCATGACCTGAACTTTGGGGAAATTTTGCACAACATCCAACCATTGATGGAATAGATTATAGTGTTTAAAGTTACCATATATTGGTAGTGAAAATTTTGGATTTTGGAGGGTGTACTACGTTAACCATCAATAGATTTTTACAATAATTTTTTTACTTTGAATAAGAGCGGTTCACATGTGCACTAGGTTGATATCTTCAAATTGACATACCATATGTGAAGAAAATATCTATACACAGTTATTGGTGATTTTTTTTTTCCTACTTGATTGTATACAAGAATGTTCCAACCTTATATGAATCAAAGCGGAAGTTTTGTATGGGAGGAGAGAGATCAACAATCACAAAACAATGAAGAATGTCTCAAAGACAGAGTTAAATCAAAATTTAAGACAAAATCAATGTGCATGTGTGTGAAATACAACATAGTATGGGGCATGGTATCCACTATATTCATTGTATTTTAGTGTATTTGATGTATTTTGTGTTGTATTCCTAGCTTTTCCAAGAGTTCTGTAAATCCAAATCATGATTTGGTTAATGGAGAGTGTTCATGTAATGTGTGTGCAAATTTGAACCTTGAATGTTGAAGCCTAATTCCTCATGGATTTCATGAAAATTGGGTTTTAGCACCTCCGGAGTCCCATTTCGGGCTTCCTGGGCGGTAAAGGGTTAACCAATTGCCACCTTTACTTCAAGCATGTTATGGAAATTACCTTGAAATCTTGATCCAGATCCTAATGACAGCCACCTACACGCGGGCCAAGGAGAATTGACCCCCTTGCTCGTCCTTACCCAAGGGAGCCACGAGGTGGTGGGGCTAAACCTTACTATAGATAGGGAGCCTCCCTATCTATAGCAAGGAAGGCTCTTCGAAGGTAAACAATAGCCGTAGGCCTGAAATTTGTCAAAAAAAATCCAAAAAAAGTCTCTGGACCCCCCAAAATAAGAAGGCCTAAAATATGATCCCATGTAGTTAAGATGGGGCCCACCTTGGATAAGGACAAGCGAGGGGGTCAATTCTCCCTGGCTCTACACACGGACACCAGCAATGCATTTGAATAAGGTAGAGGCACCCAATTCCAATCAGCCACCCAATTCCAATCAGTAGAGTATGCATGGCATGGTGCATGAAAATGTCAAATGTTTGAAATGGTGCATGAGGTGATCCAAAACCGATAACTCAAAATCTGAAAACCACAGTCATTATTGGCATTGGATCATGATGTGTGCAATTTTGAGTTGCTCCACCTCAATTGAGCTCTCATTGGGGATTTGCCTATTTACCCCGGTCGAGCGGTGCACCAAGCCAGAGGCTTGGCGGGGCTTAGGAGGGGCGGGATAAAACTTGCTCCTATTTTTGTGTTGGAGTGGGGCCCTACTTGATCCATTTGGGGACTCCATGGGGAAATATGGAGCCGCATGCCCCAATTTTGGCCAAAAAAATTCCAAAAAAACATCTAGGATCCTAAAACGGGCAGGGCCAGAAATATGGACCCACCCGAGGCTGAGGTTTGGTGCACCGCTCAACCAAGGTCAATAAGGTGATCCCTCATTGGTGGCATTGCCTTGAAAGTCGGACAAGGCCAATCGGCATTGGGTACCCTCCATGAGTTGGTTATACATGGCATGTCTTCTCTCATTTACTCACTCTCACTTATTGGCATTGGGTGAAGGAGGGCACCAAATCTCACCTAGTCTAGAGTTTGATTATGGGCTCCGGTAGTTTTTGGGCTTTTAAATTCTATAACAATTCCAAATCTTAGTGATTAAATTTGTAAAAATATTTGTTGAGTTTCATTCCTAATTCCGCATCTTTCTACAAAATTTTTTTTGACATACAATGTCAATTGAGTCCTGAAGTGGCTCAAGTGATCGAAATTGGGTGCCTCTACCTTAGTATTTATCAAAAAATCTTGAAACGCTGGAAAGTTTGGTGGAGTTCGTAGAATGAAGGGAATAATTTGCCAAATTTGAGAACAAATTGGAAAGCATATTATTTACATATTATTTGCTCAAAAGAGTTTGATGGGGTCAACCCTAACAAAATTTGAGATGCAATCTGATTTTTAAAAACTTGTTTTCATTTTATATACCATTTATTCTTTTTTAATACTATTATGGTGGCATTGTTTTATTTCTTTTAGCATAAAACGGTTTCACAAATTCTTTTTTCATTAACCTCATACCATTTTCACACTAAAAGCACTTCAAAACTGCTTGTTCAAGTGCAATGAATAAGGAAAGAAAAATAAATTATTTCTACTTTAAAATGTAGGATCTCAATTAAAATTTATTACATAACGTACTCACAATATTTCATACACTTTTACTATAGAGATTCAAAGATTATAGTTTTTGAGCTAGAGAGACTCGTTCAAATTAGAGAAAATGGTTTAATATTTTATTCATTGCGTTGATTGGATCAAGAGACTTTGACCTTATTTGGTGTCAAACTTTTTCACTATACAAGGTCTAGATGCATTACCATCATGTTAAGAGTGATGATAGTTCCTTGTACACCAAATTTTAGAGGGTAGAGAAGGGGTGTAACATATTCAAAACACTTGATCAAAGAGTAAAGGTTTAATAAGTACCAATTCACGTTATATTTTTTTGTCAACAAAATATATTTTAGAATGCTAATCCAAATGGTCAATAAGAAGGTTTACACCACATATTGTTGTGGGAAAAATAAAAAGTGAAAAATATGAAGATCTTCAAGTCTTCTGTGAAAAAGAAGAAGTTTTTCTCGTGCTTGGCCCAACAATGTGTGAAAATGTTTTGTTGTGTAAAAAAAGATCGATAACCACAACTGATCGAGAGTCCTAACCAACATCAAATAAACAAAAAACATACACTAAAACAGGTATACATAGTACACCTTCAAGGAATAACTAGTAAATCACAAGAGCAGAAATGCTATCTTGTGAGCGGCGAGCCTCGAGCAGCGAGCGGTGAGCTTTGATTTTTTTGGATTTCATTTGAAAAGAAAAATTGTAAAAACATACAATGCCAAGGTAATTGGACATATGGAAGATTGAATTGGCCAGCAGGGTTGTAATAATTCCTCTAAGATTCTATAATGACACCTATGGCCGTGGCACAGGGTTTTGGGTACATTGACATGTCTTTACAACAATAAACACATACGATGAGAAACATAACATGAGTGAATGGAAATAATGTACATGTTAGCCATTTTAGTACATTTATAATTGGCAATGGATATTGTGTAGAATTTTTGGAAAGTTAATAAGATTTATGGAAGGTGATATCCATCATATGCCAAGGTCATATCCTAGGTTTGATACATAAGTGATATCCATGTAATACCTAGGCAATACCCATTGTGTCCAACTACTCTGAATTGAAAATATTGAATACTTTATATATATAGCTAACTACATGTAGTTTGATGTAAAGACAATTGCATGGATCAAACAATGAATGTCCGAACACTATACATTTGGTAATTACGTTGGAATAGCATATGTAGAAAGGTGTCGTTGTACCTAGATAATATACATTCAAAAGACGATTGCAAAGAAGATGTCTAGAAACAACATGCATTATGAAAAAAACAAAACAATCAAAGTAGATAAATCAAGATTCGTTTCCTGAAAAGTCATCCTGACTATCCTCATGGATACAAGGAGAACTACTATCCGTACCACTACCAACCGCCTCTCCGTCTATGAAGTGCTCCGCTGCAGACCTGCACTGGGATACTCGTAAAATCGGTGGAGGAGATGGTAATGCAACCATTGCATGTGCGATGCCCCAATCCCAAGGATTCATATGATACGGGCGAGGCGGACTCTTCATCTCCTTCAAGAGTCGTGATAGCACCCCCGTCTGAGAGAGCAATGGTGAAGCTATCAACGACATCGATCGACTGTATAAATCAAGTGTCACGTTGATGTCAACTCAGAATATTATCAAACGTGATAAACTACAACGCAAATTCATTCAACAAAGATGAAGACCCCAAACTTACTTACAAGTTCTCTTGCAAGTGGTCTTCACCTCAGGCTCGTCATCATCGAGCTCCAATGGGCGCTTCCGAGAGCCTTCTTACACCGGCGGCATAATTGCGGACTCCACTTCCATGGTACTGGAATCAAAGGGCGGAGGACCTCTTCAACCAAATCAGCGTCCTCTTCTAATGCGAGGATGTGGCACTTGAGGGCCTTACAAGCCTTGATGGATGCCCCTATACGAAAGAAATAAGTAAATTGAAGTTAACAACTGAGCGTAAAAAAACAATGATAGAAGAGGAAGTCGTAAGATATCTTACCAGTGGATGCTGTGAGATCGAGGACGATCTCTTCTTCCTCGGTACAAAAGTTAATGAGAGCCTTGTAGTTATCATTTTGGTTTGATTGGAAATAAACCCAAAGCACCAAATCAGTATAGGTGGACTCGTTTGCGGGGAAAGACTGTTTCCATGAATGCCACATGTTATTGTCAGGATTGATTATACACTTGTTTCCTAACTTCTCTTAACAATTACAATCACTCAATTACTCTCTTACAATACTCCATACCCTAATACTCTCCAATTATCCATTCTTCATGATCTCATAATCATGTCAATTTATATCTTCTTCACTGTAATCACAGTACAGTGTATTCAATAATATGTGATTATCTTCCGTAATCACTTTCAATAACCAATTCTTTCATAGAGATTACAATCTCTTCACATTCATAATTCCATTCTCTAACTTTTCTATCTTCACAATTCTCATACAATGCTTATAAACTTCACTTCCAATCACACAATCACACTTCCTTTAACTCCAATTTCATCAATACTTCATCTAATCACAATCCTACAAAAGAAAATAGAAAAATCCAAAGAAAACAAAGAGGTAGCACCAAGCTTGCCCCGGCTTACAACTATCATAGTCTGGCCTCAAACCCATCTTCCACAAAGTCTTTATCCAAAAACTGAAACCTAACTTCTAGATTCCAAAAGTCACATGCTCTTTCGCTCTTAACCAACTTTTCATGTAACTTCCCAATCTTACCACTAAACTACAAAACTACCATATTAACTACCAAAACTAACCAATTCTAAGCCGTAAGTTGACGCAAAAACTAATTACACATTCTACAAGCCTCCATGAGGTTGGCGGACTTCTCTCGAGCTCGACGCCATGGCTGGTTGGTGGAACCTCTTATCGTCAGCGTTTCATGTGTGATCAGATTGGTCAAGTGACCATCTTATGACAACTAAATCCCCTCCAACAACAACTCCATCCTATCATTGAATGAAAAAAGGACCGCCGGCTCCAACTTCCTCACATAGCACTTCACCATGAAGCACTTGTGAGTGCGCCCAGGATGGCCCTTGCGCGAGAGAGACAAACCGTTAATGGCAAACCACTTTGTCTTCTCACAGAAGTCTGCCCACTTTGCCCAAGCATGAAGCTCGTTAGAGATGAACTTTGAGTCCGGATAGAACACGATGAGCGTCGGTGCTCCACCGCGAAGCAAGGCCTCTGCCATCTCGAAACACCGGTGAATCCAATGGGATTCTCACTTACTTCTATTAGAGTGCTGAGTTGAAAGTATGTTCTAAACCGGCATCGCACCACCGCCTTCAATTCCGGGGACCGGCAAATCCTCTGGGATATCAAAAACTACCATGTCTACCAAACCGTCATCGCAATCATGTTCACGATGACGCCGCATCCGCAACCCGGAATGTACTTTCATAAACTGCCGCATCTCTGACCAAATTGATGGCAGGTCATCCTCTTCAGCGATACTGTCAAAGAGAGTCATAATGCTAAGAGCGCTCTGACACATCACCTCCACTCCGACAGTAGACTCCATATGCTCCACCGCTGGAATTGTGTAGATCGTCTGCAAAGGCTTTGCGATAGAGGTGGAGGGTCGACTGCTGCCTGAGGGAGAAATGCCCCGCGTTGGTTCCATGGCAACACAAATAGCGAACGTTGTTGCACCTCCAAGCTGAGCAAACAGCTTCTCAGGCTCTTCCTTTCCCACCAATGCAACCAACTCTTTGTTCCACTCCCTTGTCTCCTTCTTCAACATCTTTGCTATCTCCTTCTCCACCCTCAAAGCCTCCTTCTCTGCCACCTTGAGCACCGCCTTTGTTGCCCTTTCTGCAGCCTTTGCATTCTCTTTCTCCAAGAGTGAAGCGTCTACTGTCTCATGTCCCGCAGAGACGGAAGAGGGAAGCATGTCGCCATCTCCACCGGTAGCTAGGGAATCATAGTCCCTTCGAAGCTGAAGCTCTTTCCTCGGAGTATGATCGGAATTCTTCAACTCCAAATACCAAGGGCACTGCACCAAGTGATGACAAGAGAAGCGTTGCCTTTGCTGCTCGGTGAAGATGCAGTCTTCTGAAGTAGGGTCGGTCCACTTCTTGAAGCGGATTGGCATTTGACTTGGTAGCAAGGCTCCCAGCGATGCTATCTTGTGAGCGGCGAGCGGCAAACAGGGAGCCTAAAAATCTCTGGAAAAAAAATGTGTTTTTTTTTTTTAAATGTGAAATTTAGGGAAAAATCCGCAGAAATGCAGAAATTGCACTCAAAGATTGATACAATTTACTAAATTTAGAAAGTATCATATAACCCTGGTTACATCTACATTGTGACAAATACTTCTGATTTGGGGCCTTCTCCACTTACGTGACTACGTTTCTATGAACATTCAATTTATTACTTAGCACAATATCATGTCTTATATGTTTTGAACTCAGGATTCTAATCCCCAATTCAGAAGTATAATTTGATATCAGTACGTACTTTGTGATGCTACTTAAGACCAAATCACAACGTCTGATCTTTCGGAGAACTCTGAGTTACTCCTGTTTGTTCCGAATGTTGGCAAGTTCAAGGATGCGCATCACTTCGTTGAAGCTATAGCTCGGAGCGTGCATGAATGCGTCCACCTTGTAATCCATCTTACATAGGTAACGTAGAATGTAGTACACATGCTTGCAATACTTCCAGTGCCCCTTCTTTTCCAATGCTTCCGACTGTATTTTCAAGGAATCTGGGCAAGAACACACCGGGAGGTCCGTAAAGGTGATCCAATAGGATTTTTGTTTCATGTGTCAAGGGTAATAACACATCTCCAACCTGGATATGGTATGGCAACGACGTTCGAAATGTAGCAGTTATTCATAAGAGCCGCGCTTGACCACTTATTGCGTTGCTCAATTGTGGGGACGTCCGAGCCCCTACGGATCGCATAGCCGTGCCGAAATGTGTGGAATTAATCTGGATTCAAGGGAACCGGGAAGTGGGAATGCGGGAGGGGCATGTCCAAAGACACTTGGAATTGTCTCCGCGGTGAAAGAGCACCACATTGCTGCAATTGGAAACTAGCTTCCTCTAATGCCAATACCTCTTGCACTGTGAGGTTTGTGCCAAACTTCAGAGGCCACGTCATCGGAACTGCTGGCCAATCCAGTACAAATGAGCGCTTCGACCCCTTCACACAACGGCCAATGTCATGAGGACATAACCAAAACTCCGCAGCAACATTCCGTGGACTCCTGTAATCCTTCGTCAAACCAGCGTATGTTAGGGCCGGAGTTCCATGACTTCCACGTTGTACTCTAGCATTGCATTGCTCACATGTATGAGCTTGCAATGCTTGGCATCTTTGAGCAGACTTCTTTGAAAGACGAGCAATGTGCCACTTCGATGGATCACAGTCCGACTCAAATACGGAGGTTGTGTGCTGAACTCCGGAGTTGTGACCGCTAAACGACTCCTCAATACGTGCCCGAGTCACCCTCGTCCCATCTCATGGAATAGAGTAGTTCACCGTATCGGAACGGTGAGAATCATGTTCGGACCCTAGGGACAAATCAAGCTTGCGCTTCGTAGACCTAAATATCTCAGCACCTTCTAGTCCGCCTGTTTAGGTTAGTGGATCTGTAGCATTTGGAAAGTTTCTAACAGCCTCAGCAATGAGTTTAGGATCACCTAAACGTTGAGCGAATCGTAGTCGAAGCGTACCTTTGTTCGGTCCTGTACCACATATTCCACCCTTCAACCATGCACGATATGATGTTATCTGCATGAAAGCACGGATGAGATCGTCCACGGTTGTAGCGTACAAGCATGTCATCGTGTTCCCAGATTGTTGAAGCCACCGGTTGTCGACCGTTTCAGCAAGGTTGCTTGAAGGCATGTCCGCTCTCTCATCCAACGTCAGATCCTAGCACAAGTCAACGATTGTCATAACACGATTTCAAAGCAATTTAACAGTTAGAACTGGAGAGAAGAGTGTAGACTACTTACAAATTGCATTGCGCCGCCCCACTGTCGATACCGAAAGTGCCAAAACGCCATCCAATCCTTAAGAGCTCGTCGCCCTACTTCGGTAGTAACACCAGAGGACACCCACCAACCTCTTATTACATTGTATTGCTCTTCGGCCTCCTCTTGAAACTTTGCATTCTTCCAGATCTTGCAGAGGGCAATATGCTGGTCTTGGAAGCGGCAAGAATGTTGCGAACGGTGGCTCACTAGAGACATTTGGTCCAATGGAATAAACAAGTGCGTTCCCTATTTTCCATGGGCTTGTCTTTGTCGCCGTTGCCATAAACTCAACGAACTGCGTGCTAGTTCGCCCCAACACTGTCCGCTATGAAGCCCTTGAAGTTTGTCGCCTCCAATCCATGGTTCTTCATCGTATCATTTAAATTCTTCCGGAACAGCTATTTTGCGTCGGCATCCTCGGATTGCATATCGCACATGGCAATTGTCATGACTCGACAATACTTACTATCATATACATGACATGCCATGGTAGTCCAGTCCTTGACCCGCTTGACATGATCGAACATCAATCAGCAATCCTGTAGGTCATTCCCGGGTTGCATACGCTTGACGAGATCCACACCACTACCTGCTCAATCGATTGATATCTTGAAGACAAAGACTTTACCTTTGGATTGGCCGGGGAACTTGTTTTCGTGGATGAACACAAACTTGGACAATTCCTTTAGGGCCATGATGTTGTCCATCTCTTCCTTTCCACCACTATAGAACCTCTTGCAAGTAGATACAAGGTTTCTAATATTTAGAGATGAAAGTGTCTCGAACTGATCTAGAACAACGTCCATAGAAGCTCCTTCCAAAGTTGATGAGCCAGACGCCGGACGAATCAAGTAATCAGAAAGAAAGTTCTTGCTCGCTGCCATGATAATTGCTGAGTTCGTAGCCTTTGATGTGCGCTATACTACCTTGGCAACACAGTCGTGCACAACGTCCATCGCGCATTGATTGCATAGCTGGATAGTAGATCGCCTGGTATCAGGGTTGTCATAACGGACGGGTTGAGGTGATCAGACGGGACAACCGGACGGGCGGTCCGGACGGCACGGACAGACGGTTCGGATGGATTGCCCGAAGAGCGCCCAATAATTTTTTGCAAGTAAGAAATTTTTACTATGATCGCCACGACATATACGGACGTGTCACGCCACCGTGGCACTAGGGCGGGGACGTCTCCATGAGGGGCGGGGACGTCTCCATGAGGGGCGGGGACGTCACCATGAGGGGCGGAGACGCCTCCCCTGGGGCGTAGACGTCCCCGCCCCTCATGTAGGCGTCCACGCCCCTGCATCATTGAGCGAAGAGGCCTTATTGTCTGGAAGCAAAATATGTTTATTACATTAAAAAGTTTAACGATAAAACAAGAATTTCCTAATCTCATATTTCCAAACGAAGTAATATCTTGTAGTTATCAAAGAAACATTTTTCTCTCCTAGCTTCTTCTATGAATTATCACAACTCTCTTGATTTCGCATACATATATGTAGTTACTTTTCTTGTCCTTTAATTATTTAAACAGCCCGATCTACGCACTCCTTTGGTGGACGGGCCACCCATAACCGCATCTCGAAGGACGATATCATCATCATCTGGTGCCTCATCGCAATCTGGACGGTTGTCATCATCAGCTCCTTCACTGCTCTCATCTAAGAATTCTCCATTGCTACCATCCGTAGTCCAAAAGCCCTCTATTTCAGAGTTGTCATTGCGAAGCTCTACGACTGTTTCACCATCGCAACGCGAGCATATGAATCTCTTTTGTCGATGTGCGTGAGGATCATCGCCGTCGGAATTTATGGTTGGGCCGTTGGTAGGACGAATTGCTCGATTCGGAACAACAAACGCCGGAGTTGTTAAAGAGCGTCCTGGAACATATGTGTCCAAAAACGGTTGTACAACCACGTTCGGATCTCGTGCTCCTATTCCAAGGAGGGGACGTCTACGATGCCTTGAGGAGGATGCTTCGCCGTTGTTTCTTCCTACACGGCCTCTAGCCGCTCCACGAGCATTAGTCCTTGCACTCGGTTGTATATATTGACCCATTGGATGAAGAGGCGTCCTTGTAGCGGTCAAAGGGGGTCTGCCGTTTCTGGTAGTAGTAGCGGAAGTGTTTAAACCCATCCCCTCAACGCCTACACTTCGTTGAAATGGTCCATACATGGCATTCGCCGTTCTAGGAGAAGAGGAATTCCGGGAAGGCAGCGTTGGTACATTCTGGTCATTGATAACCGTAGGCAACACCACAACCGGAGATGGTTGTGGCTCAAGGTCCTCTGTGAATGCAAAAGCATCATCGGGGTCTACATATTCCGGGTCAGAACGCTTTCGCTGATTAACAACCCTTTCATTTCTTCGAGTCGTCCCTACAATTGTTGTGTTTACAACATTTGCGTTAGAGTCTCCTTCAACGACTCCAGTGCTATGAAATGATGCACCCATTCCAATAGGGCTCTCTTGGCCATACCGGTTTTCAACTTATGCTTGGTTGTTTCGAGTCACAATATTTACTGCGTTCTCTCCCGCTCCGTTGTTGTCGCCATCTCCATTTCCACCACCATAGTCTGATGGGGAATTATCCTCGTCGCGAACATTCCCGACATTGCCCCCCCCCCCCGTTTCAGGCTCTTCAAGGTTAGTCACATTTGGAATGTCGCTCTCTGAGGAAGTAGACAAAGGTTGCACTTCATGAATGCCTTCATTTTGAGGAAGATGAGGCGAAGGACTGCGACGAGGACTTTGATTCCAAGGTCCCCAACAACCTTGAGCCAATTCTTCTTCCACATCGTCATCATCTCCGTAATAGTTTCTCGTTTCCTCAAGATGATCGGCGCCTTCCGCCCAAAGATTAGGGTGTCCACGGTACTCCAGCAGAGTGCGGAGAGCTGCCATATTGTACCCCTCCTCTTCCTCGGCTATCAACACATCAAATTCACGATTAGGTTCACCCACCGGGACCGGCCCCAGGGCATCTGGGTCGGAATCCTCCGAGTGAATATTTGCATCGTACCATCGAACGGGATCGGCCCCGGGTCTTTGTTGAAGGCATTGGCTATTGGTATAAATATACACCAATGACGCAACCTTTTCAGCCGCTAATCGATTTCGGCTCTTATTGTAGACAAACGAGTACATACTCCAATTTCGTTCGCAAGAGCTAGCTGAACACGTAAGGGCTAGAATACAAACAGCTATTTTAGACAATGCCTTGTCTGCGATCCTGGCCCACCATTGGTAGAGTTGAAGCTTTGTCTTGCGGATGTCAGATGCCTCGGTAGGGTCATATGGTCCTATGCCCTCCTCGTACTGTGTTAACTCATATTGGACGTCCACATATGAGACTTCCAGTACCTCCATCATTTTGCGAACAACCCGATTCAATGCTCTTTGTGCGATTCCGTCAGCCCTAAGCGCCACATTATCCTGGAGGTACGGATTCAAAAGAGCCCCGGCGTAGTGAACATCGGTAAAAACCATTTGCCACCGGGCATCAAAAGATTGCTCAAGAGTAGATGCTCTGTCAGCTCGTAGAGTAAAGGTGACTCTCTCAAAGAGTACACGTGTTCTCGCAAATTATGCATCACGAGCTACGCACGACCCACGGCTGGTTCGCGGCCATCAAACACACACAATGCCTTCAAAACACCCCCAATCATGTGCACGTAGTTCTGACATCGTTGCCAAAAGGCCATATCTTTGATGGTGAGCACCACATTACGCGCTGCGGTTGCTGCTTGCTCTCCATTTTGTTTGTTCCGTAGGTTTGCAAAGTAGTTTACACGGGGGTGGTCTTTCAACTGCTCCAACACTCCTTTGAGTCTCACCAATCGATCCAACATACGGAAATTACAAGCAAAGCGGGTTTCAGTGGACACTACAATATGCAGGTTTGGGCTCAACTCACAAAGTGTCCCCATTGTCGAATGATGGTTTCTAATATATTTGCACAATTTCTTTGCCCTCTCTATTAAATCTTTAAATTCTTGGACCTTAGCCCAATCTTCCAACATGAGATCCAATGCATGTGCCATGCACCCCTGCTTGTGAATGTGCGGGTATGTGAGAATAATATCATCCATTCCTCCAAGCATGTTGGGAGCATTGTCTGTATAAATCTGTGTCACATTCTTGGAACCCACCTTCTCAATATAAACTTTCACTTGGTCCGCTATGTACCGCATGGACTTCTTCTCACCACTTGTGTCTATGCTCCCCAAGAATACGTCACCAGTGGGGCACGACATCATTAAATTCATGAGGGGCCTCCGATGGACATCATCCCAACCATCCGTGCATATTGACACCCCATAATTCTTGATTGCAAAACCAACTTTGGCTTCAATCTCTTTCTCAATTTGCAACCTCTTAGGTTCAATCAATCTAGTCCTCAACTGGTGATATGTAGGAGGAGTGTACTCAAATTTTGCCACAGATGTCGCCCTCACTGCATCGATGAACGCTTGATTTCGCGCCACCTTAAAAGGCACATTTGCTTGATAGAAAAAAGTCGCCCACTTGTCATCAAGTTCCTTCCTCTTTGCAATGTTAAAAGCATCAAGCATCCGTTGTTGATGTAGTTGCCCAGATCTAGTGGAATTCGAGGCGGTAAGACCACCCGACACATGTTCGCGGTCGTTTCCTTCAGAAAGATTAGGCACTCCTTCCCGAGGCCCACTTGTTACCCCACCCGCCACATTATTTTGAGTGTCGGATTGGCTTGAAGTGTCAATAGTTGGTGCCCTCGATGGACCACTTGGGCATGAATCTCCGCCATACATGTCCCCGCCCGTCATTCGTTGCGGAACAATGTTTCTACAATTGGCAAATCGACTTCGCACATAGGGAGGTAGGCTACGACAAATCGACCTCTCTGACCTGGCGCCATATCCAAAGTGAGCAAACGCAAGCTCACGTTTATAGCTAAAAGTATAGTTACAGAAAACACAACTCACTTTGCCCCCGTTGTCACCAAAATTGTACCAAGGTTCCCATTCTTTTGTTTGCTTCCTTTGACTTCCCATTGCATTCATGGCTTATGCCAAATAATGTGCAAGTCCCGTCTCCGCCAAAATCCGGGGCTAGTTATAGTATAGAATCAAGTGAAAATGTGAGGTCTAATAGAGCTGGTACACTGATTGAACCAATTTTTACATCACCTCAGCCGCACACGAGTGCCGCCTGCTACCCAAGTAGACTTGTAAGGAGCTCAAACTAAATTGAGGTCCAAGGGATAGAGGCCAAGGTGACAAGGGTGACGACAATTGGCGCTCCCCGATCCTTTTATACACGAGCCAAGAACAGGTGGGACCTGACGTGCGAAGGGCGGGGACGTCTCCGTGCAGGGGCGGAGACGTCCCCGCCCTTACTTGGGCAGGGGCTGGGACGTCTCCCCAACCCAGGAGAAGGAGGCCTTTGAGGCATTTTGGGTGCTTAGGCACTTCTCCTCTCCATGAGGAGGGTGGAGGTTTTAATATAAGGTCCTTACTTCTGGTTCCGACAAGATTGCGACGCACTTAAAATAAGAAGCAAGTTATGTCTACGAAGGAAGGCTTTTGGGAAAGTACTACTTTTGTCCTTTGACCGCATGCTCTCCAATAATGAACACCTTTAATAGCTCCTTTTTAGATCAAGTAGTGAATAGCATGGGAGCTATGCAAGTCCCCATCCATAACGGGTAGTATAAGCCTCTAGTAGAATGTAATGTGCAAGTTCTCTAAATAAATAATTTAAACACAATTGCCCCACAAAAGATTAGGAATGTACCACATGCCATTAAAGCAAAAAAATAAACCAAGTAGTGAATAGCATGGGAGCTATGCAAGTCCCCATCCATAACGGGTAGTATAAGCCTGTAGTAGAATGTAATGTGCAAGTTCTCTAAATAAATAATTTAAACACAATTTCCTCACAAAAGATTAGGAATGTACCACATACCATTAAAGCAAAAAAATAAACCAAGTAGTGAATAGCATGGGAGCTATGCAAGTCCCCATCCATAACGGGTAGTATAAGCCTGTAGTAGAATTTAATGTGCAAGTTCTCTAAATAAATTGTACCATTACAAACAAAAAGGATGTTTAAAACCATATAATGTTTAGAGCAAAAGTATTGTTCACAAAATTGATTTGCTACGTCCTAAACCTTTAAATACTCCTAGTCAATAGTAACGTTGGTGAAGGGCTCGTTCGGTCCTCCTCAGCCTACCACGTGCTTGTGCCTTTTCGCTCGCGACTTGGACGTGGGTTCCGTCAGAGTCATCATCTGAACTTGATGTGTTAGTATCATAGCTAGGTGTGTCGTCCATCACAGTCATGAACTTGCCCAATCCACCTTCCGGATACTTGCGCCATCCCATTGGAATTATTCCATTTTCAGGGCGAGGAATTTTTACCTTCCCCGGCATCGACTTCAAAATGGACCAATCCACTATCTTGCCCAACTTCACCTCCGCATGAACCCCCTGCGCAATGAAGAGATTTACTTCGTTGCGTTTGACGAATGGGACGTCATACAACATTTGGTAAACTTTGATGCATCGGTTTTTAAACGCCTCGTCGATGCAATGTTTCAAGTTTGCCTTGTGGAAGCGCCGGTGATAGTTGTGCCGCGCCTCTGGGAAAGCCTTGTCGATGTGGCACCACTCGATGTAGTCCGCGCAATCATCAAAACTCCATGGCTCCACTACGTCCTCCCAACCACGAAAAGCCAACTTCTTGGGATTACGAAGAATGTGCAACCACTTCTGATGGGCGTTCCCCGCTCTTGCACGGGTCTTGTCTCACTCCTCCTTGGCCAATTGTCCGGACGAAGACATGGTGTGCACGTGTGAATGAAAAATTATGGCGTGGATGGATGAATGAGACCTCGCACAACGCCCACATCCAGCTCAATGAAGAGATGGCGGATAGAAGTATGCAAGGCGGGGACAAATGAGGTCCCCCTCCATTAAAATAGTAATCCGGTGGGGGCGGAGACGTCCCCGCCCTTGCCCGGGTATGGGGCGATGACGTCACCGCCCCTACCTCCGTAGGAGCGGAGACGTCCCCGTTCCTGCCGGGTATGGGGCGGAGACGTCTCCGCCCCACCAGGGCAGGGGCGGGGACGTTCGCTTGTAAATTGGGGGGGGTTCGTCCCTACAAAACTTTCCAAGGAGGCGTTTGAGGCCACTCTTGCTTGGCCGAGGCACTCCCCATCTCCATGAGGCGGGTGCACAATTAAATATGGGGTGATTTATTTTTGGTTCCGATAAGATCCTAGTGCACTTAAAATAACATGCAGATTATGTCTTTCCCTAGTTCTAGGGAGGAAGGCGAAATGGAAAGTACAACTTTTGTACTTTGACGGCATGCTCTCTAATAAGGAACACCTTTATTAACTCCCTATTAGTTTTGGAGCAAACATAAGAGTGTAGAAAATTATTTCCTTCCAAATTTTAAAAAAATTCCTTGTCTTTAGTGGAAAATAACGCTTCAACTCAAGTCAAAGATTTTCACATATTGCCAAAAATATAACGGGCAAGGTACCAAAAACAAAAACGTCTTACCACATAAAACTTAGAGATTTTAACTTTTTATACTTTTGATTTTTTTCACAACAATATGTGGTGTAGACCTTCATATTGACCATAAATATACATCAATCTAAAACATATCAAGTATCTAAAAACTAAAACGTTACTTGCCCATTTTTTAGCTTCCACTACTAGCATAGTTGACTTGAATAAGGTACACCCTTTTTCTACCTCTAACAATTGGTGTATAAGGAACTAACATCATCCTAAACTACCATTAGTAATGGATTTAGGCCTTATCTAGTGCAAAAATTTGATACCAAGCAGTGAATAGCATGGGAGCTATGCAAGCCTTTCAATCCGTGTGGTTAAAATTTATGAAATTTTGTGGGGACATTAACAAAGAAGTATTTATTGTGATCCTACGGTTAGATGTAGAAATAAAAAGGTTTTGTCTCCATTCTTAGGCATTATACTATAGCCTCGCAGTTTTGAAGTGTTTTTGGTGCAAAAATGCCTTGGTCCTTTAGGGATTAAAAATGTTTGGAGGTTTTAAACTTGGTCCACACCATTTTTTTTTATACAAACGCACAAATCCTTATGAGGCTTAAGTACATCCATAATCACACGGATTAACACCACTACTATCAAGTAGAATGTAGACAGTACTATTCATATATTTTTTTAGTATCCATAATGTAATACGAAAGTGGAAAAAAATACATTAAACGCTAAAAGATGAAGCATTGTAAGAAAATTGTCTCTTGGCACCGCAAAAACAAAAAATACACCTAGTCAATATTCATCGGGCTATTAGTAGTGCCACTTGCCCCTGCCTCGTTGTCGTGTGCCCCTACGTGCATAGGGAGGTCTTCATCTGAGCCCAATACAAGTCTACGAGACGCCGATCGTGTTCTCCTCGCTGGTCCATCTTCATCCAACACGGCCCTTAGGATTTGGGATTGCATGAGCTGGTCGAGCGCTTGCCGTGTCCCTGGACTGTGCACATCGAGCAAGAAGTCCATTCCGTCATTTCGGAAAATTTCTTTCCACTCTGATTCCGATAATTGTCTTAGTTCTTGCGGGTCCAGTTGGTCAACGTCGTGAGAAATGCGATCCCCGTTGTCGTCTATGATGCGAACTCCGTCAACGGCCCACAACCATTGCCGTGGATGAGGTCCGAAACGAAATTGCTCCCCGTTTTCGTCCCAATGGCCATTAAAGCATTGGTAGAAGAAATTTCGTTTTCCTTGACCGTATTTGTCCTTTAACGGGATCAAATTCTTTCACACCCGGACAATCTGCTCCGGGTCCCTTTTCCAACCCCACTTGTTTGAGAGGTGCATCTTATCCAATGAGTGCATCTTCAGTTTCCAGCTCCACACCAAATCCTTTCCCCACATATGTGATTGATCATGAGCGTTCGTCACATTGAACTCCCAATGCGGGGGCATGTATGGAACTAATCCAAAAATTTTGTACAATCGCTCGTGAAAAGGGGCCTTGCACAATGAGCACCGCCGGCGTACAACCATCAAGCTAATCAAGCAAAATGGATGGTACAAGGGCTCACAAGTGCTTAGATGCATCCCACCTTCTGGACCAAATGGGTTTAGACAAATTGAGCAAATCGTATCGTCGGATACGAAGCTTGAAGGTTGTGGCCACAATAACATGGGTTTGCCCCGATGATCGAGGGTAGATGAAACCTCCTTTTTGAAATCCCATTTGTAACGGGACCAATCGATGGTTGTTTGCCCACCATCGGTTATCACCATCGCCATTTCATCCATCTTGAAAAGATCATCTACGAGGGCCCACGATGTCAAACCAAACACCCTCTCTTGGTTGTTTTCGGTATAGTTGTTGTCGATTTTTTGGAATTCCGCCACCAATAGTCGGGACCGATCGACCGTGAAGACGCAGACCAACTTCCATTGATAGTAATGTTCTACCAATACATCCAAGCGACTTTGTAGTCTTGAATTCTCTTCAAGCGCTTTAGCGAGCTCTTTGCCGCCGTCACCCCCTGCACCCTCTTCTTTGTTGACCATAGCTTTGTCTGCGTTGGTAGCGGCCTCATCAAACGACAATGAATCGTCTTGGGTTGACACGTGTACTAGCCCTTCCTCCTCCCATCGTGCATTCCGATCTTCTGTGGTCATTGTACTAGCTTGAAGGGCAAGTCGGAGCTCCTCCATATCACGTCGTTGCTGGTCAATAACAATGTTTTTATCATTGACTTCAACTCTCAACTTGTGAACCTCATCGCGCAATGACAATAGTTCTGTTGTCTTCCCTTCCAATTGGTTCAGCAAGGTTTGGATAGCGTTGACAAAAATAGCACCAGTAGAGGCTTCTAACGTTCGATCAACAACCGCGGGGGATTGTACCTGAGCCCCAACTTCATTAACGATATCGTTAACGACTATGTTAACCGTTTGTTCCGCCCTCCTTCGTTTGGTGCGCGCTTGTGTCCTTTGGCTCATTGTGATTGGAACGTGGGATCCGTCAGAGTATGTATCCGTGTTTGAGGGATCGGTCTCGTACGTGTCGACTGGTTCAGTCTTCGCGATCAATTTGCCCAATCCGCCTTCTGAATACCTCCGTGTCCCCATTGGAATCAATCCATTCGCCGAAGAAGGAACTCTTATGCTATCTCCCATGGCTTTCAAGGTGGACCAATCCACCCTCTTGCCCAACTTTACCTCCGCATGGACACCTCGCGCAAGGAAGAGATTTACTTCATTGCGTTTGATATAAGGGATGTCGTACAAGACCTGGTATACTTCAATGTACCGATTTTTGAACGCCTCGTCGGTGCACTTCCATAAATTTGCCTTCTTAAGCGTCGGTGATAATTGTGTCGCTCCTCCGGAAACGCTTGTCGATATCGCACCACTCGATGAAGTTTGCGCAATCCTCGAAACTCCATGGCTCCGGAACTTCTTCCCAACCTTTAAAAGCCAATTTAAGAGGATTCCGAAGCACATGCAACCTCTTCCACTACTTGTTTCCCGATTGTAGTCGACTCTTGTCTCGTTCTTCTTTATTCATTTTTACCGGCGTGGTCATGCGTGGGAAAAATCTGAATAATGTATGTGATGCGAATGGACAAAATCCTCACACGACGCTGTCGAGTAGCGAGAGTTTCTCTTTGGGCAATCGCGGAGATCCTAGCTGCCGCTAGATATGGTTTGAGAACAAAGGTTGTCTCCAAATAAATCTCTAGTCTTGACCACCAATTCCTCTTGTCTTCAAGTCTTCATTCTTCAGTCTTCAATCTTCAAACTCCTCCCCGTTGGCCTATCTTGTGGTGGTTCTAAACGGTTAAGGGTAAGGGTAGGTGATAAGAAACCACGGCCTCGGACGGGTAAAACGGGACGGCCAAACCACGAGCTGACCGTCGGAAAGATTGGCTCCTAAACTTCAAACCCACGGTGACCAGCAATTGCGCCTCACCGGTGGGAACAACATAAACACGACCGTGTGGGCCATTAACCCCACTTCGCCGCAACAAAGTTTACGAAGCAGAATTGAAAAACAACTAGCCTCCAAAACCGGCTGGGAATAACAAATAAAGACAACGAGCCTCCAAAGCCGGCTAGGAATAACAAAGCCACAAGCCACAACACGCGAATCTTCTTGTCTTCTTATCTTCAAGTCTTCATGTCTTCTTATTTTCAAGTCTTGAAGTGTTCAAAAACACAAAAGACCTCCCAAAGTTCTTTACCACACTAGCTGCGAGCTTCCGATTGATGCCACAGATGGTTCGAGCCACCAAATGCCAAGTGCTATAACTTTTTGAAAATCTGGTGCAATAAGCTAAGACCCTCAAAAATCTCAGGTTATTCTAAACTACCTTCTAAAAGTTATGGAGGTTCAAAATTTGTGCCTTCTTATGTCAATGGCAGCAAACCCTCTCCAACTTCGGCGGCTATAACTTCTATACTACGATTCTAAATGAGCCGTATAATAGCTTCATAAAAAGTTAATTTAATAAGCTACAACTCCTCTAAATTTCACTTCAAACTAATCTACTCACTAAAAGTTGTGTAAGCACGCCTCCCCACTTCCAAGACAACAAAACTCTCCTCTACTTAGATGGCTATAACTTTTTTATAGCGCACTTAAATGAGTCAAGTGATAGCTTCTTAGAAAGCTAGTACAATGAAGTATGCTTCTCTTAAATTTCAAGTCCGAACACAAAGTATCAAAGCCGTGGTGAAGCCCGAAGTGACTGCTCCTCTATTCGGATGGCGGCTAACTATTTTTCACTCAAACGCTCGTAACTTTTGCATAAGAACTCCAAATTGAACAAAAACACCGCTCAAAGAAGCGCAACTTCGCAAGAAACAACTCCAAAAACTTTCATAACATTCTCATGAAAAACGAGTACACACCGCCTGATCTCCCTCTCGGGAATTTTCTCACAGTACTCCTCACACACCAAAAACACATACCCTTCAAACACCATCTGACGGCCACCCGCCAATGAAGCTTCAGCCTCCAATACAATCACTAGAGCTCTCGCGTCCGATTGTAGATTCACAAATGCAAGTTGCCGTAGACTTGGATCTGGACGTGGTTGAATACAACACTCGGAAGGCCCCGCTTCATCTCGCACTCGCTGTCTTGAAGTTGATGGCTGAGAAGATTGAAACGGATCCTCCGGTAATTGCGATAACGACAACTCCCACTCATCTGGGTCTTGAAAATCCATACTATCAACTCTAACCTATCCAAGCTATTGGCTTGAAGCAAATCATGTGAGGCAAAGAAACTATCTTCCTTTTTATATCTCTCAGTAACTTCTTTAAGAAGCTTGCCTTCACTGAATTACTCAAATAGCCATAAATAATTCTATTTTATCTAAAAGTAGCCCGCATCAAAAGATCTGGCTAAAGGACAAGGTCGCGACATTGTACAATTCCTCAATAGTTGTATAAAGCCGCCTTGAGTCCACTAATGGTCGCCAAATTGCGGATTTGGTTGGCTGTCTAGGTCCGTTGATTGTTGTCTGCCGGTTCCGGGTTCGAGTTTTATCAAACTCATTGAACGGCCTGGATAGTTGCAACTTGGTACTTGCTAGTGAAAGCAGGAAATAAGCAGCCAACCGGCCACCTACACTTCCCTGAGCTACACTGACAAGATGCAGGCTTCGAAGTTATGCTAGTAAGCCTCGGTTATCCCTCATTGAACCATACCGTGGATTTCTCCACGACCCCAATTTTTTATATCCTTCTCCTCATATTCTATCTGATGTCTAAGGCAACATCTTTAATATTTTCACATAGTATATTAATTTACAACGCGACATGCACCCCCTCTAAATCTACACATCCTCTGATATGTGCCAAGTTTAGCCATCTTTATTCTCCTCCGCGTTTTGACTATCATTCTCTCACTCATCCTCTATTTCTGATTGAGTATCAGACGCATCAAAGTCATTGATTTCTAACTCTCCACCTCTTCTTCGAAACACTTTGATACGCTTGCCTGCCACAGGAATCTTTTATGGAGTTCCATCTAACTCTCGTAGTGAGTAAGTAGCATTATTATGCATTTTGATCACCACGTAAGGTCCAAACCATCGCCTTGCAAACTTTCTGACTGTACTGTGTTGATGCTCTAAAGTACTATCAAACACCAACACCCTGTCTCCTTCAATCTTCCTCATTCTTAAACGGTGGGTTCTATCAAACCTTTCCTTGTTGCCAAGCCCAGCAGCCTTGAGCCTTTCCAAAGCTTTCTGCATGTGCTCAGGCAATCTTCCGAGCTGTTGAATGCGTAGCTCTAATAGTTTTTCTGTTGTAATATTGTCTTTCCAAGATAGAAATACCCATGTTGGAATTGATTCTTCTCCAGACATTATAGGTTTGTGTCCATGCATAAGCTCAACCGGCATATAACCAGTGACTGTGCTATGTGTTGTTCTATCAGCCCGTAGAGCAAACGGGAGCAATCTTGGCCAAAGATTAGGCTTTCCTTTACATGCCTTAACCAATGCGTGAATGATAAGAGGATGACCTCTCTCAATCTTGCCATTGGCCTCCGGATTGTAAGCCGTTGTCAGCCTCAACTGCACTCCATACCTTTGGAAGAATTCTCGCGCTTCACTAGCATCTAATTCTCCTCTATCTGCTCGCATTCGGCCAATACTCCCATACCGACTGAAAATATCTTCGAGTATAAATCGGCAAATCCTTTCTGTTCCCTTGGTTCGCAAAGCCCTTCCTTCATCAAAGTTTGAAAGCTCTTCTCTTGCCAATACAAGATTTTTCATTCCCCAAATCCCAAGTGGCATCGCAACCAAATCAATCATCCATTGAAAGTGAATGGAAGGAGGGTAAGTGGGATGCAGTTCATCTCTATGTCGGATCTTTGATTGCAGCTGACATGTAATACATGAAGCCACAAACTCCTCAACGTCCTTGAATAAGCCCTTCCACCAATATCGTTCCTTGATTTTTGTGTAAGTGGCCCAAACCCCTCTGTGACGAGCCCAAAGTGCATCATGAAATGTCTTGAGCACCTGCACTTTGGTCTCAAAATCACCGACTACTCTCAAAGGTAATTCATCAGCCTTCTTTGCCCTCTTCCATAGGAATCCATTACGTAAAAGATATCCATAGGGCTGATGTCCGATATCTTTGAAGGTCTTTTCAATCCATCCTTCTTGCCTCTTCAAAGTGCTCAAATAAAGTCCAATTTCTTTGAGCCTCCGTTCATATAACTCTTCTTTAAATGGCAATATCTCATTGTTTGAACACCCTCCATTTGTAGCCAACACATATGCTTCATCCGAGTGGTCTTCACTGTCTCCATGAGCCATCATTTCTTCTTTGTGAAAGTATCTGGCTCTTGATAACATATCCGCCATAGGATTCTTTTTCCCAATAATATGTACCAGAACTGGATTCAAAGATTTTATGTATGCTATCCATCGCAATATAGCAATGTCCGGTGAAGAGCAGTTGGCAATCATGCCAAGAAGAGGTAAGCAGTTAGTCTCTAACACAACATTTGCGCCAATCAAGTAGTTTCTGTCGGCTTTCAAAGCTGTTAGCGCACCCCAAAGCTCTCTCTTGACTTGTGGATATGCTCTTTGACGTTCCGTAAGGATCCTTGCTCGAAATCGGATAGCAAACCGATTCCCTTCTACATCATCCTGGCCAATAGCCCATCCAATGGCTATCGGACTTGTATCAACTGTTACAACCACCGGTCTCTCACTCTTGTATTCCACTTGTTTTAGAACTGGTGGTGGCTCTAAAATCTTCTTCAACTCCTCCATAGCCAAAGTTTGCTCTTGTTCCCAAAGAAACTTGTTTTTCTTTCTCAAAAGTTTATAAAGAGGCTCCGGTATATGAGTAAAATGAGGTATCCAAATTTGATAGAAAACACAAACTCCTAGAAACCTCTTTACTTCAGTGATATTGCTACATGCTTTCATTCTGCCAATAGCATCCACTTTCTCAGGGTTAGGTTTTTGCCCAAATCTCCCACATAGATGTCCAACTACTAAGATTTCATCTACTCCAAACTTGGACTTGTCAATGGACAAAGTTAAATCCACCTCTTCAAGTCTGCTCAAGATTTTGTTTACATCACTGATATGTTCGTTTACAAATACTCTGCATCCATCATCTTGAATAGTACAGTCTCTTTTTGCCTCCTCACAACCCTTAATAGGAATATCATCCACAAAAGGTATTGTTTTCTCAGGCACAAAGTCTCTCAGAATTTGATTCATAGCATTTTGCATATGTGCTACCGAATTAGTAGCACCTTGAGGCAATGTATACATTCGCACCAATCGAAGTGGAGTTTTCATGGTTGTCAGATCTCTACTCTCAGCTGCAAGCTGGAATTGATCATAACCAGAATATAGGTCTCCAATGGAATAAATAGCATGCCCCGCAAATGCTTCTGCTACTTCATCAACAATAGGTCCAGATCCTTTGTTTCTGATGGTCACCTTGTTAGCTGGCTGCATATCTTGAATAAATCGCAATGCCCCAGACTTTTTTGGTACGGTGAACCAACGATTGGAATATGGAGCCATCGAAGGCTCAAGTATCCCCATGTGTATCTTCTCCTTCAACAAATCAATCAATTTGGGAAGTAGTGTCCGTGGTACTGGTATTGGCTTCAAATCCCAAGGCACATGCGGCACAGTAAAAATAACCATCGGCGCAACCACACTTGGTTGTACACATCCAATCTCATCTGGTGAAGAAGCAAAGGTCTTTCCATGTTTAGAGAGCATATCTTGGAACTTCTTCTTTTCTGGCTCCGTTAAGAATACATCCCCTCAAATTTTCAAATTTGCCAATGTTTCTTCCGTAAACTTGTGACCAATTGTCTTGGCCCCTCTCAAACTCGGTTCTCTCCCCGCTTCTCTGATGTGCTCATCCGTCTCAGATGGTAATTAGGTCGCCACAGGTTTGACTTTCTTAGCCACTGTTTTGTACTTGGTGTTGACCATAGCCTCATATTTCAACCCATGGCTTTGACAAACACCAGCCTTTGCCACTACATGGCAAATCTCATCATACAATGCTTATGTATGAATTTTGATCACAGTATCAGAAGCATTGTTTCTCTCCCTACTAACTTGCAAGTTTTGTAAGATTTGCAAAACATCATCTGCAAAGCCTTGCTCCTCATAGACTCCAGAAATAGTCTCTTCATCTAAAAGTAAACTCACTCTTTTTAGATTTTTCTCTATCTTTTTCACCATCCTTCTATGTACAGGTTCCAAATCTTCAACACATGTGAACCGTGAAAATCCATGCTCCGTAATACTTAAAATCCCACTTTCAATAGTATGTACAGTGGAGGGTCTTGAACTTTCAAATTCTTTTGCACCCGTGGACCTCCACATTCCACGTCTGCTGTTTAGAAATCCGAAAAAGTATGAGAAGTAGGTAGAGGACTATCTCTGAGCTGGACATGGTGCCTCTCATTCTCAGATCTCACTGTCAAGAATTGCACGGATCTCTTGCCATCAAGACTTCGAATTCGCGCATAGTGGGATCCATCATCCAATACTTTAGTTTCCATTCTTGATGCTGTAATGTATGGTTGCCCCAATATCACGGGATAAGCTCCCTGATTTTGGACAAAGAAATTTTGCTCCACTTCCACATCACCAATCTTTGCTGACACAGCAAGACAAGCTCCAAATAGATGTGTCCGCCCACTATTGGCTGCTCTCATCACCCATCCATGGTTGGTGTCAATAGGCCATTTGCCTTTCTCGTAGATACTTCGAGACATGATATTTATCTCAGAACCATGGTCTACGAGAGCTAAAATCGGATCATCCATCCCCCAAGCTTCACACGCGTCTCGGTGGTGGCTCTAGCCCAAAAAGGTAGAAAATAATCCGCTCTCTCTTCATCTTCTCTTTCCAAAGAATGGACTATGCCGCATTTAAAGGTATTGGCTTCTATTAAAGCCCTTCCCTCAAATGCTGCCACAATGTCCACCTTCTCCATCTTATTTTTCTTCTCTTCTAGAGGTCTTGGTGATTTGATTGATTTCTTCAAGCCGTTCACCCCCTCTAACTCTCCATCTACCACATGATGGCATTCCAAAAGATCCTTTGATTTTGCAAAATCTTTCTTCTCACCAATGGTGTATCCTTTGGCAATCATGTGCAAAATCTCATCTTCATCTTCATCAGTGAGACAAAGCTCCTCTTCTTCACCACCATCATCATCTACCGCCCTTTCCTCCTTTGCCTCTGGCTCACATATCAAGGCAAATACTTGTCCAACCTCTTCCTCTTCAACTTCAGTCATGTGGGTGTCCAAAGCCTTTACCATGACTGTTTTAGTTGTCATCTGTCTCTTCCTCTTGATGACATCAATAATCAGCTCATAAAAATCTTTCTTAGCAATGCCAAGAGCTTCTCTGAACATGAATTCAATCTTGGCATCCAAGATTCTCTCTTCCAACACCCCCTTCATGTCAATGGAAGATTCAATATCAGATTTCAGCTTACAAGCGGGTCCCTTCCTCTTGCCTTTGTTGGAATCTTCCTTTTTCTTTGTCTTTCTTGTTGCCACTTGATTCTCCCACACTTTCTCAGGTAGTGGTGCATCTCTTGGGTGAACAAATGAAGGTTTAGCAGGCCTTGAGCGTGTATGAACACCAGACTTTTCTTTGTTGGCAGCCTCCTTTGCACCTTGAGGCCTCTTCTTCTGTGTAGGCTCTTCAACATCACCTTCATCAGCAGCTCTACCTCTTTTTTCTTCCACAGAGGCTTCGTGTTGATCATCATTACTTTACACCTCACCCAAAAATGCTCTGATGTTGATAGCATCCACTGGGTCTTCCCATCTGGTTGCCTTTCTTATGGCTTGAGCTCCTCTCTTCAATGTTTTAGCACATGGAGTCAATTTGGCCTCAACCGGATGAGAATCCACTCCAATGGCAAATGCCTCTGCACCTTCTACATGCATGCCACTTGATCTTCCAGATTTGTCCTCCATTAGCTTCTTCATTCCTCCTTTGCCAAAATTAGTGGGTACTGGCAAGTCGGTGGCCTTATCATGGATCATCCCATCCTTGAAGTGCACAATGCCTTCCTTCAGAGCCACATCAAGAGACATACAACCACGAAGGTTGTGGTCTTCCTCTTCATCGCACCACAAGTACCTCCTCACAAATTTTCTCACACAATCAGATGATTGAGAAGAATTTGATGCTCGTGACTTCCGCAGCTCGCTCATTTCCACCCTCAACTCCTTGAAACTCTTGATAAGTTCATCGAGGGTATCTCCTTCAACAATTTTTGCAGCCTTTGAAGTAAATGGCTCAGTTTTAGAGGACGCTGGAGTTTTTGAAGGCTTCTGAGCTGGAGCAACGGTTGCTTCAATTCAAGTGACAACGCCCCTAGACTTCACTCGCAGTTGTTTGGCAATAAGAGTAACAGTCTCTTCAATTCTCCTCCAGTCATTCGTGAAACCACCTTCAGTAGTTCAGTCACCCAAAAGTAGAAGCAGTCTATCTTCTAGAGCAGCATCTGCTGCTTGTAGAAACAACTCTGCCTTTCTAGTATCCAAAAGACGTCTCTCTGCCATTGGCAGCTGGCTGTACGTCTTCTCAAAATCACGCAACAACTCATTCAGGCCCATATCGTTCCCAGGTTGCTGCTCCACCCAATCCAAAAAAGACTTCTTCGTCATCCTCTCCGAATCTTCATCAAAGTATTCATCTCGCAATCTCTCTTCAACGATTGTCCAAGATGTCACAGCCTCATCTTCAATTATCTCCCGTATCCGTTCTCGAATCTCAGGTACCACAGCCAAGCCAAAGGTCTCAACCATACGATTCTCTGGC
Organism: Bryoerythrophyllum caledonicum; assembly: GCA_963971425.1. Lineage (NCBI taxonomy): Eukaryota > Viridiplantae > Streptophyta > Bryopsida > Pottiales > Pottiaceae > Bryoerythrophyllum > Bryoerythrophyllum caledonicum. Next base: position 14,481,704 of record OZ020520.1, on the reverse strand, counting down.
ACTTGATGTACCTCCATCTCGCAAAGATACACCCGCAGAAAGCTTGTGATGTTCTTCCCATCAAACCTTCCAATCTTGTCCACAATTCCTTTTAGAGCCTTCGTGGAACTCTAGCCACCAATCGGCTCTGCTCTCTCTTGCTCCATAAGCATCGCCAGAGCACCAAGAAGCCTCTCCATATTTGCTTGGGCTCCACCTGAACCATCGCCGGTAGCACCTCCAGAATCACCCATTCTCCTCAACAAAACTAGCAGTCCCAAAGCGCTCTCAGTGGAAGCACCAACTGTCGAGTAGCGAAAGCTTTTCTTTGGGCAATCGCGGAGATCCTAGCTGCTGCTAGATATGGTTTGAGAACAAAGGTTGTCTCCAAATAAATCTCTAGTCTTGACCACCAATTCCTCTTGTCTTCAAGTCTTCATTCTTCAGTCTTCAATCTTCAAACTCCTCCCCGTTGGCCTATCTTGTGGTGGTTCTAAACGGTTAAGGGTAAGGGTAGGTGATAAGAAACCACGGCCTCGGACGGGTAAAACGGGACGGCCAAACCACGAGCTGACCGTCGGAAAGATTGGCTCCTAAACTTCAAACCCACGGTGACCAGCAATTGCGCCTCACCGGTGGGAACAACATAAACACGACCGTGTGGGCCATTAACCCCACTTCGCCGCAACAAAGTTTACGAAGCAGAATTGAAAAACAACTAGCCTCCAAAACCGGCTGGGAATAACAAATAAAGACAACGAGCCTCCAAAGCCGGCTAGGAATAACAAAGCCACAAGCCACAACACGCGAATCTTCTTGTCTTCTTATCTTCAAGTCTTCATGTCTTCTTATTTTCAAGTCTTGAAGTGTTCAAAAACACAAAAGACCTCCCAAAGTTCTTTACCACACTAGCTGCGAGCTTCCGATTGATGCCACAGATGGTTCGAGCCACCAAATGCCAAGTGCTATAACTTTTTGAAAATCTGGTGCAATAAGCTAAGACCCTCAAAAATCTCAGGTTATTCTAAACTACCTTCTAAAAGTTATGGAGGTTCAAAATTTGTGCCTTCTTATGTCAATGGCAGCAAACCCTCTCCAACTTCGGCGGCTATAACTTCTATACTACGATTCTAAATGAGCCGTATAATAGCTTCATAAAAAGTTAATTTAACAAGCTACAACTCCTCTAAATTTCATTTCAAACTAATCTACTCACTAAAAGTTGTGTAAGCACGCCTCCCCACTTCCAAGACAACAAAACTCTCCTCTACTTAGATGGCTATAACTTTTTTATAGCGCACTTAAATGAGTCAAGTGATAGCTTCTTAGAAAGCTAGTACAATGAAGTATGCTTCTCTTAAATTTCAAGTCCGAACACAAAGTATCAAAGCCGTGGTGAAGCCCGAAGTGACTGCTCCTCTATTCGGATGGCGGCTAACTATTTTTCACTCAAACGCTCGTAACTTTTGCATAAGAACTCCAAATTGAACAAAAACACCGCTCAAAGAAGCGCAACTTCACAAGAAACAACTCCAAAAACTTTCATAACATTCTCATGAAAAACGAGTACACACCGCCTGATCTCCCTCTCGGGAATTTTCTCACAGCACTCCTCACACACCAAAAACACATACCCTTCAAACACCATCTGACGGCCACCCGCCAATGAAGCTTCAGCCTCCAATACAATCACTAGAGCTCTCGCGTCCGATTGTAGATTCACAAATGCAAGTTGCCGTAGACTTGGATCTGGACGTGGTTGAATACAACACTCGGAAGGCCCCGCTTCATCTCGCACTCGCTGTCTTGAAGTTGATGGCTGAGAAGATTGAAACGGATCCTCCGGTAATTGCGATAACGACAACTCCCACTCATCTGGGTCTTGAAAATCCATACTATCAACTCTAACCTATCCAAGCTATTGGCTTGAAGCAAATCATGTGAGGCAAAGAAACTATCTTCCTTTTTATATCTCTCAGTAACTTCTTTAAGAAGCTTGCCTTCACTGAATTACTCAAATAGCCATAAATAATTCTATTTTATCTAAAAGTAGCCCGCATCAAAAGATCTGGCTAAAGGACAAGGTCGCGACATTGTACAATTCCTCAATAGTTGTATAAAGCCGCCTTGAGTCCACTAATGGTCGCCAAATTACGGACTTGGTTGGCTGTCAATAGGATTGTCAGGACGCTCGACGTCGCTGACGTCCGGACGTCAAGACGAAAGACGTCCTCGGGCCTATCAGGACGTCCGGTGACATAACGAGTTTTGTCAATTTACCCGGGGGTAAATAGCCGTCCGCAGCCTCGGCCGACCGCTCGGCTGTCGGATGCGACCACCCTCCGTCCGCCCGGTGGTCGGTCAGTGGCGTCTCCCCCGTAGTCCGCTCGCCACGACCGCTCGGTGGTCGGTCGATGCGGACCGCTAGGCCGTCCGAATTGCAGTCGGCGCTCGGCTGTCTGAATGGCGGTCCGTAGTTGGCCGTCTGTCCGACTGTCCAAATGGCAATCGGGGGTTGGCCGTCCGGCAGCCGTCCGCTCGGCCGTCCGAATGGCGGTCGGCGTTTTGGCCGTCCGATCGGCCGTCCGAATGGCGATCGGCCGTCAGCCGTCCGCCTAGTTGTCCGACTGCGCACTATATACCGTTGAAAGCGCATTTTCAAGACGCTTTGAATGGTATATTACGAGTTCAAAAAATCCCAAAACTAAGGGAGTTATGGCCAAAAAACCCGTGCGGACGGCAAGGGAGTCAACGGCGCGGACGGGTGAGGGCCAACCGCCGTGCGGACGGCCCTAGGGCGTCTGCTGCGCGCTATACACTCTTGGAAGCGCATTTTTAAGACGCTTTGAATGGTATATTACACGTTCATAAAATCCCAAAAGTGAGGGAGTTATGGCCAGAAAACCCGTGCGGACGGCTAGGGAGTCAACCGCGCGGACGGGTGAGGGCCGACCGCCGTGCGGACGGCCCTTGGGCGTCTGCTGCGCGCTATATATTGTTGGAAGCGCATTTTTAAGACGCTTTGAATGGTATATTACACGTTCAAAAAATCCCTAAAATGAGAGAGTTATGGCTATAAAACCCATGCGGACGGCTAGGGAGTCAACCGCTCCGGCGGACGGCCAAGCAATCGGTGGGTCAGACGGCCAAGAGTCGACCGAGCGGCGGTCGGCCATAGAGTCCGAAGGGCGAACCCTCATGTAGTGACAAGTGGCAGTTGGAGAGGCGGACAATGGAGGAAAGCACCCAAATGCCAGAGACGGACGGTGGGGTGGGCGGCCATTCGAATAGGCTTGTGGTTAGTAAAGGAGAAAAATGAATATAGATTTCTTGTGTAGTCTATTTTAAGTGAAACTATTATTCACAAGTTCTATTCTTCATATGTTTCCAAGTGCATAGGATATTTGAAATGGAATATTCATATATATTCGCATAATATCTTTGAGACATTCTTCTGACTAATAATGCACGTGACTCTTTCTCCTAATTTAAAGTGCACATGCAATGTCTATCTATCCAAAAAAATAATGTTCAAAACCGCTTCCGTGTTGCCTAAGAGTGGAGAGAAGTGGAAGAGAGGGAAGAAAGTTGCTGAAATTTGAGGCTTAGTGGCTTGGTGGCTGTCCGCCAAGCTCTAGGAGCGGACGGCATGGCAGTCGACCACCAAGTGCCGACCGACTGGCCTTCAGTCGATTGATCAAGGTCATTTTTTAAAATCTCCTAATGGATGTTTTTTTCCACATTGCGGCCATGTCAATGTAAACAAAAAGTATACATTTTATGTTACTTGTTTCTAAATAAACTTGATTGCTTATTTTTAAGTATAAGTGGATGTGTGGAATGAGAAATTTTTATACATTCCAACATTTCCAACATAGAATTTGAAAGGAGTAATTATTTTGGCAAGGATGTATGTAGTAAATTTGGAACTTGGAGAGAGGTGCAAGTGTTAAATGATACTTTCCAAAATCATAATGTCCATAATGTTCTACAAACAATGTAATTACATTAGCAATGTCTTAAAATATTCCCAAACTCTACACAATTTTGGGGTGGCAATATTTGTGTTCCAAATAGAATTGGAAGTTGGGGGTTTGAACCAAGGTTGAACTTTCTAAACACACTTGGAATAAAAAAAAAACATAGAAGTTAAAAGATGAAGTGTTGGACCGGTAGAATCTGACTTCTTTATTCATATGAAAGTCCATATTTCTAATATACAATGCTCTTCACATTATAATTTATATTGCCAATTTTGAAATGATATGGCATCTGAGAATCCGACAAAGAACCAATGACTTCTTAATGGATGAAGTACTCCATTGAAAGAGTTCATCCGCATTTAACGCATCCATTAGTTATCCAATGGATTGTTGCCATACCATCTTGCAATGAACATGTCAAAAATAAGAGCGTGAAAGCCCTCAAAAGCACTTATGATAGAGATCTCAAAACTTAGAAATAGACTACAAGGTTGAGCTCATAAGCTTAAATCATTGCATGTGGACCACTTTTTTATTCTTGGAATGCCATAATAGAATTAATAGTCCCGCATTTTATTAAAAGGTACGGGTATAGTCGTAGTGGCAAAAGGTAATGGCTAGATCTTCCATAGTTAGGTATGGCAGTGGCATGTTTTCCGAAATTTACATATTAAGCAAGATACATTTCGAGAACCAACCACCATCAAAATTTGTATATATTCATGCTTGAATTGCATGTCGATAAACATGTAGTATGGAATATCACTCTTGCACCTATTATGCTACTACTATTGATTTAAATAGATTATGCGTTCAAGGAAAAAACAATGATTATTTAGAATAATTATTTTTATTGTTTTCCTCATAAAGACCACAATAATAGTTATTGTTGGAAAAACTATTGGCAACATCTGTAACAAGAATCTAAACTCATCTTACTCTTGCATCATATAAGTTTAACCCCCGCAAGCCTAAGTGTACTTTACAAGGTTTATTATGTTTACCTTCACTGCGATCATCTTTCAATTGAAGTGGTTAAATTTCACGAATTTTTGACTACATCATCTCATATAAGTTGGAAAAACTTTCCTATCGATACATTATCATTAAGTTTTTTTTGCAAGGTGAACCTCTAAAATTTTGAGAATTTGTCATTAAAATGCACGTTTACTTTAGAATGTACATTTACTTTGTGCAAAAAGAAATGAGGGGAAAAAAAGCTTGAAGCTCTACTTTAACCCTCACATTTAGAATAACATGCTTTCAAAATTTCATGAAAGTTGATGGTATGGATTGAGAGATTATATATTTTGAAGCAAAAAACAAGGTTCTTTTTCACTTCCATGTATTTTAAGGATCATCTCCTTTTGAATTCTTGTGATGTAAATTTCATGCTATAGATTAGAATCAAATTTTGTGCAAAAATTTGATATACAATGATAGGTCCTTGCAAGAAAAATCAAAGTGAAATATGAAGGGTGCAAAATATTCAAAAACATTGTGGAAGGAATTGGGGTTCAAATACTATTATGATATATATATTTATTTATTTTTGTGGTGTATCTAATTTGTCATAAACTCAGAATCCCAACAGTAAAAAGGATGACATATAACGCATCATATAGTAAAATAAAACCGTAGAGCCAAACCATTAAAAATAGCTCTTTTCAAAATTTTAAGTGTAGTAAGGGTTGTGTATATATTCAAAAATTAGTAATTAGTGTTAAAAGTTCATATCAATTGGTTGAAATAGCTAAAATACATATTAAGCCAAGAGTTCATTAAAAGTTAGTTAAGATTTGAAGAGGTGCATCCATTTAATGAACAGTTGTAGAAGTTAAAGTACTTATAATACACACCTCTTTTCAAGAGGTGTCTTCCCTAAAATTTAGATTATACATAGCATTGGAAAGACAATAATTCCACCACTACCATGTTAAAGATTGGAGTGTGTCCTACCTTTGGAAGCTAGTTTTTTTGTGAAACTCTTGAGTTTGTAAGAGTAATTGTTGCTATATGTATTGAATTTATGATAGATATATGTGATTATTCATTGTGTAATTATTGTCTTGATTTTGTGAATTGAGTCATTTGTAATACATTGAATATTAGTGCTTCATTATAAATTAGAGAAATACTCTAATTTGTCTAACTAATAGAATTTTGTGTGTATGAAGATTAATTATAAACATTGTGATGAGATGTGAGTGTGATTGAATTAAATTAATGTAAAACTTGAGTGCAAGTAAGAGTATGATTTGATCGAAGCTTTAAGTGGCATTGTAGATGTTTAAGGAGTAATTTCATGAATGAGATATTCATGTGTATGTGTTAATATGTAATCAGTGACCTAATGCAATACTTCCAGGAATGCATGGGCACTTGCCACTTTATAAAGATTTAAGTTTGAGTGTTGAAAATTAAAAATACATAAGAGTAAGAGTCATTTTTAATACTAATGATAAAAAATTATCAAGAGAGATGCATTCCTTGATGCATAGCATGGTAAGAGTGTTATGTGCATGTAATAAGTTGAATTAAGTATAACCTAGAAAGGAGAGATTCCTTAAGGTAGATTAACCGCATTTGTGTTTTATGACAAGTGTAAAGACAAATGAATTTACAATTTTCATTACACTCAATTCCTCAAGGTGGATTAATCGCATTTCGTTTTGATTTCTGAGAAGAACATAATTAATGATTTGTATTGAAATTCAATGGAATCTTCCATCGGTCTATCTAGGCATGGATTAAGAGTCTTCACTGTTGACCACATGCACAATTGATAAAGGAATAATGTTCCTTCTAGGCACTTAGTCCTTGGGTTTAATGAATACCTTGTTCCTTTAGAAGAATGCATAACAACCTTAAATTCTTAAGAGTTTGGGTTAAACTTAAGTTTTGTTGATGGAAGAGAGTTTTTGTACAGAAATTAGAGTTAAATTAAAATACAATAGACGCTAGACCATCCGAGAAATGAGTTTAGAATCAAAAGGAGAATATGTGTGAGTCTTGGTGTTTTGTGAGTTGACCCGTTT
>OZ020520.1:14398942-14474504 GCA_963971425.1 Bryoerythrophyllum caledonicum | reverse complement strand
CCATTGCTCAATCTACAACCTATTCTATTCTATTTCTAGTAATGATCTTGGAGATTACGTTATGCTTACTCTTAAGCTGTTCGTTTACACAGTGGTTATTTTTTTTGTTTCTCTTTTTGTCTTTGGATTTTTATCAAATGACCCTGGTCGTAATCCTGGACGTAAAGAATAATTTTTCATATATAAAAGTTGTTGAAATAAAAATAATAATAATAAATGTTTATAATAACTGATCATTTTTTTACTATTATTTTATAAATTTTTTGAGTTAAAGGAGAGAGAGGGATTCGAACCCTCGGTACAAAAAAAATGTACAACGGATTAGCAATCCATCGCTTTAAACCACTCGGCCATCTCTCCAATCAAAAAATCATAACATGTTGTAGAAGTAGAAGTCTATATATTAATAATATTAGATTATGTATTTATTTTATTTTTATATATATAATATACATAGTTATATAAATAGGAAAAAGAGAAATTTATTTCAATAAATAGAATGCAATAAAATTTTTTTGATTAAAATTAAAAATTTTTAATTTAATGAAGTTTTTTTTATTTGGGCCTAGCCAGATATTGGTACTGGCCAGGTTACCTTTTTGTAAATAACTAAAAATTAAATTAAATTATTGATATAAATTTTTACCTAATCTTAAAGCCAAAATACCTGTTATAAAAGCACTTACAAGAGCTACAATAATTTGACTGTCTGAAATTGATGTCATTTTTTTATCTCCTAATAATTTATAATATAAATCACAAATTCATTCAAAAATTCTATATTATATTTTATATTATTAAAAATTACTAATTAATAAAACTTTGTTAATTAAATAAGTTTTTGAATGAATAGACTTTTTATTATTGTACTGATCTTAATTCTATATTGCTATAGATATTTTTTTTAACAAATCTAATAAATTTTTTTTTTTATTTTATAAAATCAATTTGAAAACATAGAGGTTAACCCAAAATGAATTTAGAAGTTATTGCACAGCTTACTGCTTTGGCTTTAATAGTTGGCTCAGGTCCTTTAGTGATTGCTTTATTAGCAGCACGTAAAGGTAATTTATGATTTAAAAACTTCATCTCCGAAAATAATAAAATAACTTTTTTTTAAGTATTAAATTTCCGGAGATGGAGTTTAAATTAAAAGTATTAAAAATAAAAAAAAAAAGAAAACAATTTTAACAAAAAAGTATGCTATAATATTTTTGTAGCGGGTATAGTTTAGTGGTAAAAGTGTGATTCGTTCTATAAATAATTTAAATATAGTTAAAGGGTCTTTAAAATTTTTATTAAAAAAATTTGACCAATAATTTTATTTCTAAAAAGATTTAAACTTTTTTCTAAAAAGAAAAGCATAATTCCTGCAATAATACAAATAAAAAAAGCAACACGGAATTTTTTTAAAACTGTTAATTTTCAGCTAAAAATCTATGGATACAAATTAAAATCTTTTTTTTCGTAACTAAACCTTTAATTAAATAAAAGTAAATAAATTAAAGCCATTTAGCTTAAAATAATAAATTTAGTTTACTAAATTTATTACTATTTTTTTCTTTAAAAAGCCGGTAAAAAAAATTTCCCTAATGATTTATTTGAATAGAAATAAAAAACGAAGTAATTACAAATTTTGTTATTAAAAATTTGTAATAGGATCATCTACAAAGTTATTCATTACTTAAATAATTTAATAAAAAACTAACATAGGTGGTATGGATTTATTTTAATATTAATATAATGAAAAAATTTTCGTCCATAGAGGAGCCGTATGATATTAAAATTTCATGTTCGGTTTTGAAATAGAGGCAATAACAAAAATAAAAAAGTGCCGATTATAACCCTTAGCCTTCCAAGCTAATGATGCGGGTTCGATTCCCGCTACCCGCCTTTTTCTTTTTTTAGTAAAAAGAAATACTTAAATACTTTTTTTCACTATTTGTTTCTTTTTATTAAAAAAAGCGTTCATCGTCTAATGGATAGGACAGAGGTCTTCTAAACCTCCAGTATAGGTTCAAATCCTATTGGACGTAATATAAAAAACTTAGTTTTTTTTTATTTTTTTCGGCTTTTCTTTATTCAAGTTTTAAGTGAAAAAAGAAAAGCCGAAAAATTTTTTTATTTTTTTCGGCTTTTCTTTTTCAATTTAAATACTTAATTTTTATTTTTCTTCTTGAAGTAAAAAAAGTTCAGTATGTTCTTTAATAGCTTCTTTCAAAATAGTTTCAGCTTGTTCTGTAAAAATTTTAGTAGAACGAACAATTTCCGCAAATTGAGGTTTATTAGTCATTAAATATTCACGCAATTGAACAAGAAATTTTTTTACTTGATCGACTTCTAGTACATCTAAATATCCATTTACTCCAGTATAAATAGTTGCTACTTGTTCTTCTACGGCTAAAGGAGCTGATTGAGATTGTTTAAGTAATTCACGTAATCGTTGACCTCTTGCTAATTGATTTTGAGTGGCTTTATCAAGATCAGATGCAAATTGTGCAAATGCCTCTAATTCTGCAAATTGAGCTAGTTCAAGTTTTAATTTTCCAGCTACTTGTTTCATAGCTTTAATTTGAGCTGCAGAACCTACTCTAGACACAGAAATACCTACATTAATCGCAGGTCGAATTCCTGCGTTAAATAAATCCGCTGATAAAAATATTTGCCCGTCAGTAATAGAAATAACATTAGTAGGAATATAAGCTGAAACATCTCCTGCTTGAGTTTCTACTATTGGTAAAGCAGTCATACTTCCTTCACCTAATTGTGAACTTAATTTAGCAGCTCTTTCTAAAAGGCGAGAATGTAAATAAAAAACATCACCTGGGTATGCTTCTCGACCGGGTGGTCTTCTCAACAAAAGAGACATTTGTCGATAAGCTTGCGCTTGTTTAGAAAGATCATCATAAATTATTAAAGTATGTTGTTTACGATACATAAAATATTCAGCTAAAGCAGCCCCTGTATAAGGAGCAAGATATTGCAATGTTGCAGGAGAGTTGGCTGTTTCAGCTACTACAATTGTATATTCCAATGCGCCTCGTTCTTCGAAATTATTAACTACTTGAGCTACTGAAGATGCTTTTTGTCCAATAGCCACATAAACGCATATTACATTCTGACCTTTTTGATTCAAAATAGTGTCAGTAGCTACTGCTGTTTTACCAGTTTGTCGATCCCCAATAATCAATTCACGTTGGCCACGGCCAATCGGAATCATAGAATCAATAGCAATAAGGCCTGTTTGCATAGGCTCATATACAGATCGTCTTGAAATAATACCAGGAGCTGAAGATTCAATTAATCTAAATTCTGAAGCTGAAATTTGTCCTTTACCATCAATAGGTTGTGCTAAAGCATTTACAACACGGCCCAAGTAAGCATCACTTACAGGGATTTGAGCAATTTTTCCTGTTGCTTTTACAGAACTTCCTTCTTGAATAGTTAAACCGTCACCCATTAATACAACACCAACATTATCGGATTCTAAATTTAAAGCAATACCTATACTAGAATCTTCAAATTCAACTAACTCACCAGCCATTACTTTATCAAGACCATAAATACGTGCAATACCATCTCCTACTTGAAGTACGGTACCCACATTAACAACTTTTATTTCTTGACTATAATCTTCTATCTGTTTACGGATAATACTGCTAATTTCATCAGGTCGAATATTTACCATTAGCGTTCGTTAATAATTTTTTAAAAAATAAAACTAATGAAAGCTAATCAGTTGTGCTTTCCATGGCTCTAAGTAGACCAATATGATAATCGATTACGCGTGAATGTAATTCGCTATTTAAACGTTTGTTTAAGGCTTCTAAAGCCCGCTCTAGTGCAAGACGCGAAACTTGTTGTCGAACTTGTTCAATTGTTCTTTGTTCTTCAAAACGAATAGTCGCATTTTTTGAATCTTCTAATCGTTTGGAATCTTCATCAGCAGCATTTATTAATTCTTTTTTTTCTCTTTCTATTTGACAAAGGCCATTTACACGAATTTCATTTGCTTTTACTTTTGCTCTTTCTAAACGAGTTCGAGCTTGATTAAGTTTATCAGTTGCTTCATTATACCGTTCTTCCGCATCATTAATTGTATTTAAAATAGTCTGTTTACGGTTACTTAATAAATTGTTTAATGAAAGTAGATTAAATTATCCAAAATTTTTACGAATTAATAATCTCTTCCCAAACCGAACATGAATTTTTCAATTCATTCGGCTTTCTCGCTTAGTTTTTTATTTTAACTGAGCCTGCCTTTGTTAATTTTCCAATTTTTTTAATTATATGCAAAAATTTTTTATATTTTTTACTTAAAAAAAAAATTTAATGGCTCTTCTGACAAAAGTTAGTTTTTTAACTGTCAGCAAGGTTATTTTTTTGAATAATAAAATAGTAGATTTTTTTTAGGTTGTCATTTAGCATAAAAAACCAAAATTGGTTAATTTTTAGAGATAATAATAATTTATTTAATAAATAAATTTCAGGATTATTTTAATATGAGTGTTATATATCAAATAAATCTCCAAAAATGTTTTTTATATAAAAAATACATTAAGGGAAAGAAAAACCCCAATAGTGCTTAGACTTCAAGCATTTTAGCTTTAACCATTTTCTGAATATTTCCGAATAAAATAGTATTAAAAAAGTTATTAATTTTACGAAATGCTATAGTTGTTCCAAATTTTTTAGAAGTAATTCGTCGGAATTATACACTTTCTTTTATTTTAAAGTGTAACTGGATTATTCCAGCAATTTTATTCAAATAACTAACCCGCACACACTCCCTTTCCAAAGTAAACTAATAAACTAAGTACTACACTTAAATTAATTAAATTTGTTTCTAAAAGATTTGTATTTAAACCAAAATTACCAGCAATAGGCCAATAACCTGAAAAAATAACTAAATTAATACTATTTTGCATATTCTCTCTCCCATTAATAGGTTATCTAAGTTTTTTGAAGTTTTTTTACTCGAAATAACTTGAATTTTAGTTATAGACAGATACTTATTTATGTAGGTTTAAGTCTAATTAGCAATATAATTAAAAAATAATTTGTTTATTTTATACAAAATTTAGAAATTTTTTTACTGATAAGCAATACAAAATTATAAATATATTTTGTTTAATTGAACTATCTTGTTTCTAAGAAAAAAAAATAGTTAATTATTTTTTTCTTAGAAACAAGATAGTTCAATTAAACCTTTTAAAACATTTAAATTTAAACAAAAGGATTTGCAAATAAAAGTGCTAATGCTACAACTAATCCATAAATTGTTAAAGCTTCCATAAAAGCTAAACTCAATAGTAATGTGCCTCGGATTTTACCTTCTGCTTCTGGTTGTCTAGCAATACCTTCTACTGCTTGACCCGCAGCAGTACCTTGGCCAATTCCAGGTCCAATAGAAGCTAAACCTACAGCTAATCCAGCAGCAATAACAGACGCAGCAGAAATTAAGGGGTTCATTATAATATCCTCTAATCAAAATAAAAAAAAAAAAGTTTAAATAAAAAACCTATTTTCTATTGCTACTTTTTATTCTTAATAAAAAAGAAATAAAAATAAGCAGTTAATAACTCAAGATGTCTCTTAATAAAGTGGTAGTATCACTAAAAAAACAAATTTATTTTAATTGTTTTCATTTTTTACTAAAAAATAAACAAATTTTTTATTAAATAAAATAAAAAAAATTATTTAAATTTAAAAATAAAATTTGTTAATTATTTATTTTTTTTTCTTATTATTATACCTCATAAAATATTTTTTTGGATCGGTAATTTAAATAAAAAAAAAAAGTTTTTCAAATAACATTTTTTGTTTTCAATCAAAATAGCAATTTATTTTTCTAATTTAATGATGACCTTCTAATGATTCCCCTGTATAAGCTGCGGCTAAAGTTGCAAATATTAAAGCTTGAATAGCACTTGTAAATAATCCTAAAAACATCATAGGTATAGGAATAACTAAAGGTACTAAAGAAATAAGAACAGCAACTACTAATTCGTCAGCTAATATATTTCCAAAAAGTCGAAAACTTAATGACAAAGGCTTAGTAAAATCTTCTAAAATATTAATTGGTAAAAGTACTGGAGTTGGTTGAATATATTTACCAAAATAATTTAAACCTTTTTTATGAAGACCTGCATAAGAATAAGCTATTGAAGTTAATAAAGCTAATGCAACTGTTGTATTAATATCATTTGTAGGTGCCGCTAGTTCTCCATGAGGCAATTCAAAAATTCGCCAAGGAAGAAGAGCACCAGACCAATTTGATACAAAAATGAATAAAAACATAGTTCCTATAAAAGGAACCCAAGGACGATATTCCTCTTCCCCTATTTGAGTTCTAGTTAAATCTCGAATAAATTCTAAAACATATTCAACAAAATTTTGACCACTCAGTGGAACAGTTTGTAAATCGCGTGTTGCTAAAAGAGCTAAACTTAATAAAATAGCAATAACAATCCAGGAAGTTATAAGTACTTGTGCGTGAACTTGAAAACTGCCTATTTGCCAATAGAAGTGTTGACCTACTTCCACACCAGATATTTCGTATAAATTATTAAGTGTGCTAATGGAAAATTGTGCAGTATACATATTAGTTATCCAATGGATTGTTGCCATACCATCTTGCAATGAACATGTCAAAAATAAGAGCGTGAAAGCCCTCAAAAGCACTTATGATAGAGATCTCAAAACTTAGAAATAGACTACAAGGTTGAGCTCATAAGCTTAAATCATTGCATGTGGACCACTTTTTTATTCTTGGAATGCCATAATAGAATTAATAGTCCCGCATTTTATTAAAAGGTACGGGTATAGTCGTAGTGGCAAAAGGTAATGGCTAGATCTTCCATAGTTAGGTATGGCAGTGGCATGTTTTCCGAAATTTACATATTAAGCAAGATACATTTCGAGAACCAACCACCATCAAAATTTGTATATATTCATGCTTGAATTGCATGTCGATAAACATGTAGTATGGAATATCACTCTTGCACCTATTATGCTACTACTATTGATTTAAATAGATTATGCGTTCAAGGAAAAAACAATGATTATTTAGAATAATTATTTTTATTGTTTTCCTCATAAAGACCACAATAATAGTTATTGTTGGAAAAACTATTGGCAACATCTGTAACAAGAATCTAAACTCATCTTACTCTTGCATCATATAAGTTTAACCCCCGCAAGCCTAAGTGTACTTTACAAGGTTTATTATGTTTACCTTCACTGCGATCATCTTTCAATTGAAGTGGTTAAATTTCACGAATTTTTGACTACATCATCTCATATAAGTTGGAAAAACTTTCCTATCGATACATTATCATTAAGTTTTTTTTGCAAGGTGAACCTCTAAAATTTTGAGAATTTGTCATTAAAATGCACGTTTACTTTAGAATGTACATTTACTTTGTGCAAAAAGAAATGAGGGGAAAAAAAGCTTGAAGCTCTACTTTAACCCTCACATTTAGAATAACATGCTTTCAAAATTTCATGAAAGTTGATGGTATGGATTGAGAGATTATATATTTTGAAGCAAAAAACAAGGTTCTTTTTCACTTCCATGTATTTTAAGGATCATCTCCTTTTGAATTCTTGTGATGTAAATTTCATGCTATAGATTAGAATCAAATTTTGTGCAAAAATTTGATATACAATGATAGGTCCTTGCAAGAAAAATCAAAGTGAAATATGAAGGGTGCAAAATATTCAAAAACATTGTGGAAGGAATTGGGGTTCAAATACTATTATGATATATATATTTATTTATTTTTGTGGTGTATCTAATTTGTCATAAACTCAGAATCCCAACAGTAAAAAGGATGACATATAACGCATCATATAGTAAAATAAAACCGTAGAGCCAAACCATTAAAAATAGCTCTTTTCAAAATTTTAAGTGTAGTAAGGGTTGTGTATATATTCAAAAATTAGTAATTAGTGTTAAAAGTTCATATCAATTGGTTGAAATAGCTAAAATACATATTAAGCCAAGAGTTCATTAAAAGTTAGTTAAGATTTGAAGAGGTGCATCCATTTAATGAACAGTTGTAGAAGTTAAAGTACTTATAATACACACCTCTTTTCAAGAGGTGTCTTCCCTAAAATTTAGATTATACATAGCATTGGAAAGACAATAATTCCACCACTACCATGTTAAAGATTGGAGTGTGTCCTACCTTTGGAAGCTAGTTTTTTTGTGAAACTCTTGAGTTTGTAAGAGTAATTGTTGCTATATGTATTGGATTTATGATTGATATATGTGATTATTCATTGTGTAATTATTGTCTTGATTTTGTGAATTGAGTCATTTGTAATACATTGAATATTAGTACTTCATTATAAATTAGAGAAATACTCTAATTTGTCTAACTAATACAATTTTGTGTGTATGAAGATTAATTATAAACATTGTGATGAGATGTGAGTGTGATTGAATTAAATTAATGTAAAACTTGAGTGCAAGTAAGAGTATGATTTGATTGAAGCTTTAAGTGGCATTGTAGATGTTTAAGGAGTAATTTCATGAATGAGATATTCATGTGTGTGTGTTAATGTGTAATCAGTGACCTAATGCAATACTTCTAGGAATGCATGGGCACTTGCCACTTTATAAAGATTTAAGTTTGAGTGTTGAAAATTAAAAATACATAAAAGTAAGAGTAATTTTTAATACTAATGATAAAAAAATTATCAAGAGAGATGCATTCCTTGATGCATAGCATGGTAAGAGTGTTATGTGCATGTAATAAGTTGAATTAAGTCTAACCTAGAAAGGAGAGACTCCTTAAGGTAGATTAATCGCATTTGTGTTTTATGACAAGTGTAAAGACAAATGAATTTACAATTTCCATTACACTCAATTCCTCAAGGTGGATTAATTGCATTTCGTTTTGATTTCTAAGAAGAACATAATTAATGATATGTATTGAAATTCAATGGAATATTCCATCGGTCTATCTAGGCATGGATTAAGAGTCTTCACAGTTGACCACATGCACAATTGATAAAGGAATAATTTTCGTTCTAGGCACTTAGTCCTTGGGTTTAATGAATACTTTGTTCCTTTAGAGGGATGCATAACAACCTTAAATTCTTAAGAGTTTGGGTTAAACTTAAGTTTTGTTGATGGAAGAGAGTTTTTGTATAGAAATTAGAGTTAAATTAAAATACAATAGACGCTAGACCATCCGAGAAATGAGTTTAGAATCAAAAGGAGAATATGTGTGAGTCTTGGTGTTTTGTGAGTTGATCCGTTTTAAACCTTACAAAAATCTAAATCCAAAGATGTAAAAATTGTCCAAAATTATTAGTGGTTCTCTTTATACTACCCAGAAATGTGTGAACATTTTTTACTTTGCTTGAAAATTAGATCTTTCATTGAAGGCATGAAATATTTATTGACGTTTTTAAGAAACCTAGGTACGATCTAGTAATACAAAGACTCTTAAAATCGATGGAAGCTTCTAGCAAAATGTTTGGAGTTGCGCGGAGTCAAAGTATGTGTGATTAGAAGAGCATTGCTGTTTCTTTAGGAATCCAAGTGGGACAAAATTAATGTTTCCACTAGGCTTGCATTATGGAAATCTTTGTTTAACATTCCGCAATATTCCAATTAAAATCATAATCATAGGAACGTGCACCAAGTGAAAAGTTTCTCCCCGGGGGTGATTTGTTCCTTCAAGGATTAGACCAAGGTCTTGCATGATCAATACATCTCAATAAAAGAAAGATCCATTAGTCGAAGGAATTTTTTTGAACCATTACAAATTTGTCTTCGCCATTCACATGGGATTCCATAATTTTAATGCTTTACGCTCTGGACATTATGCTGCCAACTCCAGAATGGTGTGGCAACTGACAATCCAACAAAGGACAAAGCACTTATGAACGGATGAAGTATTCCGCCGGAATTGTTCATCCGCTCATAACTCATGCAATTTTCATCCGATGAGGGATTGCCACACCAACTTAGAATCAACAGGTCATAAAGAAGAGTGTGATGTGCAAATAAACGGCCAATCCGATGGACGGCAAATCGGACGGCCAATCCGATGGACGGCCAGTCGGACGGCCACTCCGACGGCCGGTTGGCCGTCCGCCCGATCGGACGGCCGGGTGGCCGTCGACCTGATCAAACGGCCATCGGGGGCCCGTGCGATCAAATCGCGGTCGTCCAATCAGGCGGACGGCCGAGGTGCCGTCTGATAGCCCCGACGGCAACGACCGATCGGACGGCCTAGCGCAATTTGGCGGCTGCGATCTGGCCGCGTGGCACTTCGTTGAATCCGACGGTCCAAAAAAATTCTCAGGGCCTTCCGTAAATGCATTTTACCCCCCCCGGACGCTGCGTCCGACGCGACGTCAGGACATCCTCGTCTTAGGACGTCCTAGGACGCTCTCAAACCCCCAAGGATGTCGGATTGGTAACCCTGGCTGTCAAGGTCCGTTGATTGTTGTCTGCCGGTTCCGGGTTCGAGCTTTATCAAACTCGTTGAACGGCCTGGATAGTTGCAACTTGGTACTTGCTAGTGAAAGCAGGAAATAAGCAGCCAACCGGCCACCTACGCTTCCCTGAGCTACACTGACAAGATGCAGGCTTCCAAGTTATGCTAACAAGCTCCGGTTATCCCCCATTGAACCATACCGTGGATTTCTCCACGACCCCAATTTTTTGTATCCTTCTCCTCATATTCTATCCGATGTCTAAAACAACATGTTTAATATTTTCACACAATATCTTAATTTACAACGCGACAACGCCCACAACTAACTCAATTTTAGAGGTGGATGAAGAGGGAATATGTGAAGCGGGGACAATTAGGGGTGTGCACGATATTATATAGCCGATAGACGAAACACTGGTCTAGGGTCCCCGGGCAGGGGCGGGGACGTCTCCGCGGCATGGGCGGGGATGTGTCCGCCCTGCCCGTATGGAGCGGGGACATCTCTGTCCCACCCCGGGCAGGGACAGAGACGTCCCTGCCCCATACGGGTAGGGGCGGAGACGTCTCTGCCCCCTACTGGGCAGGGCGGAGACGTCCCCGCCCTGCCAAGGTAGGGCGGGGACGTCTTCGCAAAAAGAACCCTACACTATATAAATAGGGGACATTTTGTCCTTATTCTCTACCAAGTCCACTCCCTAGGCCTCACGTGTCAGTTCACTTTGCGGCCTGAAAGTGAGTTTGGTGGGTGATCGAGCTTGGCCCATTTATTGTACCCAGACTCTTTGCGGTTTTTTTTAAAACCATCAACTTGGAATTTCGACCACGGTAGGGAGTTGACAATCACATATGGCGGGAGAAGGAAGTAGGTCGATGGAGAAGCGTCCAGTATTTATGGACTTGGATGATGTTGATGAGACGGTTCTTCCGTCCACCAACACGGAGTTGACTTTGGGATCATTGAATCTGTCGTCATCGAGCGGGAAGAGGCAGAAGTCACCAAATCCGGACATGCCCCCGCACGAATACATGGTTGAATGTAGAGGGATTGCCGTCGAGTTTTACAACCGCCGAACGAAAGGGACGTTGACGAGGAGCTATCTGAACCACAACGAAGAGGGATACCACAAGTTGACGGTTGACATACGACACGAATTAATGTCAAACCTTGATAAATCTAAGAAATTTAATAATTTCTCAGATTATTGGTTGCATTTAGAGTGGTTGGACACACAAGTGACCGCACTGACCACCAATATCGTTGCGAACTGGTGTTACGTCACGGGGAATAAGGAGGATGAGAGCACCTGGAACCTGGAGGAGCGCGCACTAGTGGCGAAGATGAGGATGATCCAGGGCTTCGTTCAACAGTACTCTTCTTCCCGTAAGAAGAAACTAGCTCCTTGAAAAGCGACTATTGAAGAGCAAATTTTGGCTCACTACGTTGGTGGAACTTTCAAGTGGCTTGAAAGTTGCGCTAAAGTGATTCCAATGCCAGGGTAGAGCGCGGTGGGTGGCTATGGGGCTGTACGGAAGGTGATGATAACCAAATTGGAAAACATTCCAAGTTGGATTTACTTCGCCGGAAAGACTCTGACCAATACCAACGAGAGGGAGAAGCGCCGAAACATCATCAAAGAGGTTGGAGGGTGTCCGGTAGTGCATCCAGGGATCATTAGACTTGCGTACATCCACCCGAAAACTATGGAAGGGTACACGCTCTGGTGGAATGGGAGATCTCTGGCTTCTTTTTGGCCCAAGTTTGACTCGAAAGTGGACGAAGCATTGCCATTTGAACGGATTGAGATGCATCCGAATATCGGGTTGTCAATCCAAGAGCTTCGGTGGGTAAAAACTTATCGCCAAAATCGAGTGAACCTCGCGCTATCATTGCTTGTCATTGTGGGAAAATGCCACGACGCAAATTATATACACAATGACATCTCTCCATCGAATGTTTTGCTCCACTTTGATGAGTGGAAACTCGATACGGTGTACATCAGAATTTGCGATTGGGGGCTTTCTAGACGGGTTGTGGAGAATGAGCCATCAAGGTATGGTTATCAATTCAAGGAGGAGCTTCAACAAGAGAGAGAGCGGCGACGGTTTGTGGCACCAGAACTGTTCTATAATTTTGGGCCGCGGGACTCCACCAACTCGATTGAAGTTATGCAACGGTCACACCTCTACTCCAAGGCAGCAGATGCATTTGCGGTCGATTGGATTTGTGAAAAAAAATTGGAAAGAAGATTGAGACACTTCGTATTTCACCAGCAAAAATACGGAGCAATATGTAAACCTGAAGCTAAAATTTACAGCATTGCAAAAACAACTGCTCGAAGAACGGTCTTCTGTGCCAGATGTTTTAGACACATTAATGAAACCCTCCCTACAACTAGACTATGCCTCTATGTTGTTACCGACAATAGTTTTTTTGTTAATTAGCTGCATTAGTTTGGCATGTGGTGGTTAAATAGGCAATACGGCATCTTCGTAGAAGAATATGTGTACTTGGCAATTGCCATACGTTATATTTTAATCAATATTGGATACGTCCAAATCTTAAATTCTAAATCCGAGATTTGCATTTGTTCAAGCACAAATAACAATTGATACACTATTGATACACTAAATGTGCACAAGTGAAAGAAATAAATTTATTATTTCTACAAAAATTGATACATAGTGTAGTAAATGGCATTTAGTGTCCCGTTATGTCACTACACTAAGTGCCTCATTTGCAATTGGTGTATGGGTTCACATTTAGTGTATACTACAGTAAACATAAATTTTAGTTTACCAACATAGTGTCAATAGTTAAACACTATTAACTAACTCATGAAGGGGCGGAGACGTCCCCGCCCCTTTATGGGCAGGAGCGGAGACGTCCCCGCCTCATACGGGCCGGGGCGTGGATGTCTCCGCCCCACCTCCCTCTTGCCATTAGTCCCCGATCCTACTCAAACATGACCCTCTCCTACGTGGCAGCTATGTGGTGCCAACATGGCTGCCACGTCGCCTGTTTTTTACCTAGCGGGTAAGTCAACCCTCAGTTGACTTACCCGGACGGATGAGAGCTCTACCGGACGGGCGAATCGGACGGACGGGCGTACCGGACGTCCGTCCAGTATGACAACCCTGCTTGGTATTTATGAGGATAGCTCGGATGAGCTATCAGGGGAGGAAGATTGATTTATCCATTTGGTTGTTTTGTTTTTTAACAATGCGTGTTGATTTTTGACATCTTCATTACAGTCGTCTATCTATTGTGTTTTATCTAGGAATAACACTTCCTTTCTACATATACTATGCCAATGTAATTACCATTTCTGTAATGTTAATTCATTGAATGTTTTGAGCCAGGCAATTTTCACAATCTCAAACTATATTTATTGAACTACAAATACTTTCAAAGTATCCAACTTTTCCAATTCAGAGCAGTAAAACACCATGGATATCGCCTAGGTATTAGATGGATATCACCCATGTATTAAAAGGATATAGTAGACCCCAATCCACGGCCATAAGTGTCCCTTTAGATTTTTAGACGAATTATTACAATCCTAAACCTCAAAAATTTAGTCATCACTATGTCCAAATATCTTGTTGTTGTTCATTGTTGCATGTTTTCATTCTAATGCCAAAAATTTGTAAATATAATCCACGGTCATAGGTTTCTATTTCAATTTTTAAATTTTTTTTGCAACAAAAAATCCTAAAAAACAGTGCTCACGGCTCGCTGTTCAAGGCTCACCGCTCACAAGATAGCATTCCTGGAAGTCATCATATGGTAGCCCTTTAATACATAATAGGTCGGGTTTAAACCTTGCTTTACAATGACATCTTTGAGTACAACATGTGCACGGTAATAACCATGGAGGAATCATGTTTTCTTGTAGGTTGTTGTTAAAAGTTCCGGCATTCATGAGGATGAAGCAACAAGATTTGTTTGATGACACAATTAATTTGCGGATTGCCCACACTGCTTTGTTGTGGCGTTTGACAATTAGGGTGTATATATGAGGGTTATGGCATTTGAGTAAAACGTGTAGCCATGTGTTTGGGTCCGTAGTGTTGCATATTGAACATGTTATGGAGGGAAATCTCTCTAGAGTCTAGGCCAAAGAAGAGTTGTTTGCGGGCATTTCCCATATATTGTCCAGTGCGGAATTTGATGTGGCACGTGTTTTGCAAGTCTGTGCTTATGGGATTTTTCCAAAAGTTGGTGGTGAGTTTGTTGTCAATGTTTGTATTACTGGTCCATTTATCAATATTAGGGAATTTTTATGTAAATATTTCCAAGTTATTTTTGAGGTCATGTTTCCTAAGGTATTTATCCAAGAATCTTATGGGGTCTTTGTCAAGGGATTCGTCCATAGACAGTCATTCATATCTATGGAAGTAGTATGGGGTGGTATGGGCGTGTTTGTAGGGGTGTTTGGCATCATGGTAGACTTTCTCTCGGCCTTCCTTTGCTAGTTCGTCGGCTTGTTCGTTGTTGTCGATGTTAGCGTGAGCTCACACTCTGTGGGGTGGTGATTCGTGTGCAATTTTGGAGCATTTTGTGGGTATTGTTATTGTGTTGCCATTGCCATAGATATTTGGTGTCATTTTTATAACTTTATTGAGTCGAAGTATTTTCTCTGTTTATGGTCAAGAATAATATTTATAGGATATGTGGATGGATTTTTGAGGATATGTATTGGGGGAGAGGGAGGGATGGATGCGGTGGGGGATGAATTGGTGGTGGGCTATTCCTAGGGTGTATATTATTGTTGGTGGTGACATATGCGTCTCTAAGTGTGTAGGGATTTGGATGTGTGGTACATGGAGAAGCGCATGAATTAGTGCATGGGGGTTAACAAAATAGTTGTTGAGCAATACTAAGAGCACTTTTTCTAATTTGGATGGTGAAGTGTGGAATGTTTTGAAGTCATTGTAACTCATGATTTGTGTTCCGTTTGTTAATGTTATTTGTTTTAAGTCAGTAATATTTATGGAGAGAAGTTTTTGAAAGAGTTTTTGGGAGACATGTTGGTTAATTCTTGTGTCATTTTGGGTTTCTTGTATCCATATTTGCTCCAGAGGTGAGGGTTCTAAGAGAAAGTCCGTGAGTGTGTTCTTAAGGTGGATTTTTGCTTCGTTTTTTAGTAGGAAGAGTGTACGGGTGATTGGTGATCTAACGCGATTGGCTTTGTTTATTCGGGGAATGTTTCTAGCACCATCGTATTTGGCAAAAATAGAGTGGGTGAGCCCTTTATAAATCTTTCCTAATTTACCATTGTCATTGAGTGCATTTTGAAGTTGTTATCTTATACATCTGAGATAAGCATTTTTTAGGGAGAAAGCTTCCAATCCAAATAAATTTTGTGGCACTTGGGTTATGGCATTTGGCATACATTTGGAAAAGCTACAGATGGATTTTTGTATGGCTATGATTTTTTGTCTAGTTTTTTTATAGCAGGCATAGAGTATGAAACTGCGTAGAAACTTTATGCTACTCCAAGTCTAATTACTGTGTCTACCATTTTATTTTTTGTTTTATAGTGGCCGGGCATGTTATTAGTTCTTTGCATTGTTTGGCAAGTTTTGTAGAGGTAGTGTGAATTTGTATCTTCCATTTTAATGAGGGAACCAGATGTGTGCCTAGATACACGTATGGTTTGTTTTGATGTAATATGGGGATGGGTTGGTTACGGTATTTTCTGTTGGTGGCTTGTATGAGCGCTTTAAATGCGGTGGGGATCATTTTAGATTTGTTTGGGCATCCCTTGGCGGCGCATTTTTGAGTGCCAACATCCATGCCGGACCAGTCACAAAATCTGTCAATTTTATTAAGTTGGATTTGTAGTGACTTAAGTTTACCGGTAATAGCAACAAGGTCATCAGCATAGGCAGCCGAGTTTATGGTGACTTGCGATGTTCCAAAGGTGTATCCATTATTTCCCCTTTGCATCCATCTTAGTAGTGGTTCTAGGAAGATAATGAATAAATATGGGCTTAGGGTATCTCCTTGTATAGTCCCTCTTTGTATTGAGATGGGGCAGGTTGTACCAAAATATTCTCCAACGTATGAGGTGGACGAGTGAGAGTAGATGTTTCCAACTAGTGCAACTGCGTCGCTGAGGTATCCAAGATCAGACATAATTGCTAGTAGCCTTGCATGGTCAATAGAGTCGAATGCATTTTTGAAGTCAATATACAAAATATACATGTCTTGGTTTGTAAATAGTGCGTCTTTTAGAGCGGCTATTATGGTTTGGAGTTGTCTAGCGGTACTTCTTTCTGCGCAGAAGCCTTCTTGGCTATAGTGTAAGATTTGGTATTTTCCTCCATATGAGGATAATATGGATGTAAATGTGCTTGTGAAGAGTTTATAGATAGTGTTGGCTAAGGCAATTGGTCTGTGGTTAAAAAGCATTGAGGGGTCGCCTTTTTTATATAGTAGTACTATAAAACTGGTTTTCTATGAGGCGGGGATTTTTTTTCTATTTGTAGCAGTGGAAGAAGAATAGTCAGAGAAGGTCATGAAATCTTGGGGGCATTAACTTTAATATGGAGTTTGGGATGCGATCTAGCCCTGGGGCATTATTGTTTCCTAGATTCTTGAGGCATGTTTCATATGTGGCTCGGTTGAAATAAGTGTACAGTGGGATTTGTGGTTCACCTCGTTTATCTAAAGTGAAGCCATCAAGGTCATGCCATGGGTATTGTCGTACCGCACATGTACATGTGGGTGAGTCGTCTAGTAATAGTTGCATGTAGGTACGGTGGGTCTGTTGTTTTTTGTTTGATGGTTATATATCTCATTTGCAATGTCTTCATTGCTAGTTAAGATATTGTTATGTTGGTTGGTGATGCAATCTAGCGGTGGAGAATCATTAGTTTTGAAGATTCTTTTATTAATTTTCTTTAGGCTGGTTTCATATAGTTGTTTGTATTAAGAGATGGCTTTTTTGATATTTTCTTTAGTATATTTGGTAGTTATTTTTTTGGCTTGGTTATTGGCCTCTTTTGCGATTAATGCAATAGTATGAAGCCATTCATCCGGTGGTGTATGAGGAGGTGGTGGAGGTGGAATTTGGATATACGGGAGGATTTGTACTTCTTGACAGATGGGGTGATTGAACCATTATCGGTTATTTTTGGCAATACTAATTGTTTTTTGAATAGTGTGGTAGGTGGTTAAGTGTTGTTTCCACTTTTTTTAGAGTTTTTGTGGTAGATAGCCTCCTTGTTTAGTTGCTCTGTTTGATTGGTTGAATATGGGTGGGGCTTTACATGTTTTCTCTAGGGAGTTGGAGATGTTGATTATTATTGTGTCTAGGGTGCTACAAGCTTCAAGCCATTGATTTTGAGAAAGTTGTTCACTATTTTTTAGACAGTAAATAAGGGAGTCAATTTGTGTAGAGTTTTCTTCAAAAAAACATTGTTTGAATCTTGTACATCAGTTTTTGGGATGAGATTAAGAATTTGAACATTTCTTTTGTTTTGTGTCATGGATGTTCTACTAATAAGTGTGTTTTGTGGGATATTTAGTTGGATTGGGGAATGGTATGAGTTTAGAATGATTTATGTTTGTGTTGTGCAAGTGTATTGAGCGTGGTTGGGGTTTAGTATGTAGAAACCATCTATTAAACTTAGATTTTCGTAGTCATATCCCCCTTGTCTAGAGTATCTTGTGTTTGTAGGGATATATGTGAAGTTTGGGTTATTGGTGAAGTTTCGCACTGTTGGTCAAATGTGTTAAAGATATGTTGGTATTTAGGGTGGAGTTTTATGGTACCTAGAATAAAGTACATTTTTGCCCTATTTTTATGTGCCTCTAGGTGTGATTTCATTAAATTTGACATCGGGCCACGGTTTGTTTCCATGTCTCCACCTCGTAGGAGTAGAATCTTGGAGTGGGTGATTTTAGTTGAGTATGGTATATTTGTTTTTCTCCCGTTTTTTTGTGTCTTATTCTTGTATTTAATTTGGCATTTTTTAATTTTAGCTGAAGTATTTGAAGGGGTGTGTTTGTGTTTTGTGGTTTGTTTGTATGTATTTCTTTAGGTCTAGGAATGTTGTAGTTAGTTGGACATTTGTTGTCAGTGTATATGTTTTGAGATTTCTTTTTTGTTTTATGTTGTTGTTGTTGTTGTTGTTGTATATTTTGTTTTTGATTTGTTTAGTAGTATATAGATATACTATTTTTTTCTTTTTATGTGTATTTTTGTATACTTTTTGTATGTCTATAATATATATATTAGTATATATATATTATATTATTTTTGCCTATTGTAGCGTTGTTTGACGCTATTAGTTTGACGTATCCATCTTGCTTTCAATGGCTCATTGATTTCTTTCCGATGCTTGTGTTTATGCCGCCATGATGGTTGCAATGAGTTGAGACCAAAGGGTTGACATTTCTCCTCTAAGGGATTTAACTGTGTTTGTTTGCACCATATCTGCATATTGTCTTGCTTCTTCAACGATTTTGCCTTTCATGGTTTTCATTTCCCTTCGAAGTTGTTGAAGGGTCATACCATTACCATTGTTTGGGCTATTCTCCATGGCAATCACCGCATTAGCAACAACCAAGTTTACATCCGTAAATCCTAGTCTTGTTAGTTCATCCGTGCTAGGTTTGTTGCTGCCGTCCAGGCTCTTGGGGTGAAGGATAAACATAATATATTTGCCATGGAATTTTTTAATTTGTTTGACATATTTTTTGTATACAGCTGCATTTAGACATTCAGTATTGGAAGTCCCTACATTTCGACCATGCTCAAGTTTAAAGAATGTGTCTACCACCTTCTCCTCTCCAAGTATGGATTTTATTCCTTCCTCAAGTTCTTTCTCATTTTTTATTTTGTTAAGGTTTTTTGCAATGAGAATTAGACAATTATTTTTTGCAATCTCATCCTCATCCATTTTCCGGGTTGCAAAAATGAGTACAAAGATCTCATTATAAAATGAGACTTTATAGTCCTTTATTTTGGCTGTTTGTTTCGGGGAGGGAGTTTTGATCCATGCAAACTCAGAATAGCCATTTTTTCTACTCCTGTTACTTCAAAATCATAGCCCCTTACAAAACTGTCTTTCACAATTTCCACAAGCAAGTCGTATGATTCTATATTGACAAGATTCAGACCGGTTATTTTTACTGATAAGAGTTGTGAGAAAGCCAAGGAATCATATGACTTACATACTTTTCCTTGGTGTGGGATTCCTTCATTCAAGATAAGAATGAAGGGCCTTAGCCCTTGCAACAACCCTTTGGCATCAATATCCGGATTTTTTAGATGCAATTTAACCACACCAACCCAATTGTCGGATTGGTGATGGCAAAATATGGCTATTGATTCTCCAATGTGTGTCCCCGAAGGAATTCCCATCTCTTTAAGTCTTGACTTTATCATGTCTAGCACAACATGTTTTGTTCATAGTTGATTTCCCAATTCAAAGTGGATTGGCATTTGGTAGTCCAAGGCAAAGTCATCTTCATCCACCTCAACTTCACTTGGAAGTTGGATGAGATTGAAATGGTTGCCATCCTTTCCATCATTCCTTTTAGAGAGCCATTCTTCTTGGGGAACAAATGGAAATGAGGGCATTGCCTCAAAACTTTCAACCGCTTCCTTTGCATTCAATCCATTCCTCTCCAATTCTTCTATGGTAACAATAGGCACCTTTTGACCCCCATTTTTTTGGCAATAATATTCATTGTTTGAAAGCCTAACCACTATTTGGTAGAAGGCAAACTTGTTGCCTTCACCTTTTTCTGGATGGCACTTGCAACAACTAAGGTATCTTGAGTTACATTCACAGGGGAGGAATTTTCCTCAATCACTTCAACAAACAACCGCTTGAAAGGTGTGGCGGTAGTTTTCAGCTGAGACATAATATAGAAACAAAAGAAGAGAGTGTCACCAGATGAGATGTAGAATGTTACTTCAGTATTTCTCCTTACCTTCTTGTTCTTAACATCTCCCCTCAACATGCATTGAGGGCTTGTTGACGTTAAGATGATCAAGAAGGAGTGGAGGGTAGCAATATTGACAACATGCAAGAAAAAAAATTGACGTCTACTTTCTAGAAATTGTGGATAAGAGTGATTAATATTGTACCATTTAATGACTCTTACATAAACATACACACGAGAGGTGCCAAAATAATGGTCACCTCTCCAAGTAGAAATTTTTAATATTGAGATTTGTTTGGATGCCCATAGGTTTGCATAATAAACCAAATGATAGCAAAGAACATAAAACCGTGACGGAGGTGAGAGAAGAATATTACCTGAGTATACGGTTTCAACTTGGGTGTTGTGGGACTAGACTTGATTTGATCAATCCACCTTACTGTGGCACTAAGCCTGAACTTGAGGTTCCCTATGAGAGCAATTCCCTCTAGAAGCTGACTTTCTCCCTGGTTGTATTGGTGATGTGTCCAACGTCTATAAGCTCCACCGTACCTTCTGGTGTTAGAGTTTGCGGCTCTTGGTGTTGGACCTGGCTACGATTTTGATTCTGTTGCAAGTCTAGGTGGGGCGCCGAGGGTTACGGTACTGTCTGTTGTTCTACACATCCTCTGTGATTTTAGGATACCTCCTCTTCATGCCGGCTGCTCACACCGTTGTCTATTGCCTTTGTCTCCTGGTTGTCTTTTGCTCGCACGGGCTGCAGACTGCCGCTTCTGAGTTTTGGCGAGGGTTGTTGTCTCTCTTGTCTGCCGTCTGCCGTCTGCCGTCTGCCGATTGCTCGTATCAGCTGCATGCACCTCTTGTGAACTCCGGCAAGGATTTCTCTTTGTTTCGTCTGCCGCCTGTCGGCTGCTAGCAACGCTTGAGATCTTTGGCGGGGTTTCTTGTTGTGGGCAGCATGTGAACGTCGGCTTCTACAGCAGCTTGTAGGCTTTGACGAGGGTCTTCTGGTGTAAGCAGCATGTGACCACCAACTTTTGTAATGGATCTTATCGTTGTAGCTCCTGCCGTGGATCTTCTTACTTCGGTGTTAAGTCTTCTCTTGAGCTCCGGTGTGTGTCTCCTAGTATGAGCAGCTTGAAGGCTCCGGGTCTCGTTATAGATCCTTGCTACAGCCTGTAAGCTCCGGCTTTGGCTATAGATCTTCTCGTTTCGAGCAGCAGACTCCGGATTCAATTTTCTCTAGTATTGAGCTTTGGTTGCACTGCTACCTAGTTGGATCAATGACGGCCACCTTCGATCTACACTAGCCCCAGTAAAAAGAGTTAGGATTATGAGAGGGCTGTAGATTGAGGCGGGAGGCGGTCTTAAACAAGAGTAATGCGGGAAGGACTTGGAGTCGTTCTTTGTTTTGCTCCCCTTGGTTCTGTATGCTCCACCGAGTGGCGGCTGAAGCTCTCGATCTACAGATTTGCGGACTTCGGTTTACCGGTTGTTGGTAGCAGCTCAGCACTCCTGACTTTCGAAAGCAAGGTACTTCACTTGGATGCGTATAGTGAGTTGTCAGCCCTGATGTTAATCCTCTTTTGCCTTATATTCAGTCTTGCGTTTGTTCCTCCTCTTGTCTCTGCTGCTACTCTTGTTCTGTGAGTCTACCAATTTGAAGAAGTTAGTACATGAGTGAGAACTGTGAGGAAGAGTACGGTTCCAAAACAGAGGTAGAAATGGGAGAGGGCGGCAGGGACTACAAAACGTAAACAGAAAAACAAGATGGAAGGTAAGATACGCTTCACTTTGAGAGGACGCCGGATCTGTAGACAAGAGTGTTGGGGAGCTCCACTAGATGTTGCTGCTTGACAGATGATGGCGGTGCTTCTCCCTTCTATCTTGATGTGTGTCTGTACACGTTGGGTGGTGCACGGTGTCTCTCCGACTTGAGGGCGCTTCCTTCTAAAGGATACAGAGTGCAGCAGAGGGGGGGGTGTAGGATGAGTGAGTGGAAGAGGGTTTCTTCAAGAGAGGTTGATGTGCTTTATATCTTGATGAGTATTCTTGGAGTGTGATGGATTCTTCTGTTGGTGTTGGATGCATTTTTTTTCCATGTTGATGGCGGCTAGGGTTGTGTGATGGTGCTAACCACATGATTGGATCTTGATGGTTGTGATGGCTATGATGGCTGGATTTTGGATCTGAGCTTGCTATTTCCTTCATTTGGTCTTTTTTGAGGACAACGACGTTAGGATTTCATCTAGTTGCGTTTGTCTTGATGCGTGGTTTGTTGAATCCATTGACAACGTGGTCATGGTGCCGTTGGAACGTGCTGGTGGCTAAGGTGGTGGTTGTTCTTCTGCAATTCTTAGTATATTTTGGTGGAAGAAAAATGCACAAGGGAAACCATGAAATTGGTATGAGGGAGCTTACCTAAGGTTGTGCGTACCTGTTTTTGAATTCAATCTTGAATCTTGTCCTTCTTAGTGGTAGTTATGGAGTTCAAGGTTTTGTCGGTGTCTCTTTGGTGTTGAGGTTGTTGTTTTTGGTGGGGCATGTCTTCATATGCTGCTGATCTTGGTATGTTTGATGCAAGTAGCTTGAGTGTTGGGGTTGGTCTCCATGTATGTGGTGGTGTTGGTGCTTGCTGATATTGGTGCCAGATTTCTTCGTATGGTGGTGGTGGCTGCGTTTGTTGGGTTTGCTGCTCGTTAGTGACGATCTCGATAATTGCTGATGGATTGCCTCATGTTGATGCTGCCAACTGCTGGTGGTCTTCTCAGCGTCTGCTCCATGTTGTTGATTGATGCATGTTGAGGGATTTGGATCCGTCTTGGTTAGATCGTGTGTCTTCCCTTCCATAGGTCTTTGGTGTCTCCACAACATACTTTGTGTTTGTGTACTGACTGTGCAATAATACCAAGTGTAAAAGAAACAATTGTAAATGAATGGTATGCAAATAAGTGAGAGAGAGAAGGTATCTGAGTGTCTTGAGTGTAGTGGAGGCTGGTGGTTGTTTTGTCATTGCTTGTGTTTCCCTCGCATTCTTCTATTGTACTTCATTTTTGTTGATAGTGCTTGGGCAAAGTAGATTTGGATGTGTGTGTGTTCCTAGCGGGTTCCAAAGGTCTCGATCTTATCTATAGTGTTTGTTGCGCGGATCAATGGAAGCTAGCTTAGATCTAAGTCCAACACAAAGGCTCCGCTACAGATCTACCTCTTATCCTAATGCTAGATCCATTCAAAACATCCTTACAACTCTCACATATCAAATCCAGATCTAACCAACCCGCATCATCACCAATGCAGCACTAGAGACACATGTTCTACGCACTGTCAAGCAAGTCCGGGGGTAGTAGTGAGGCCCAACATCTCTCACTACAACTTGCCACACTTCTACGCCTAACATCCAAAATTCACCTCACCAGGTTTCGCGGAGCTATTCCTCTCTCAATATCTCTCTCTATTCACCTACAGTTCAACAATAATGCACTCTTTATATGCATATATCTTTCAATCCTTACGGTCAAAGTTTACGTTCATGCTGCAAACAAGTGTGAACACTGGGAACAAGTTGTCAACGATGGGAAATGCACATCACAAAATCAAGGTTTTTCTTTCTTGAAGATACTTTTTGGCAACATTTCTTCTCATAAGTACTTCTTTGGCAACCTTTTGACATCTATTATTGTGCATTTTAATAAAACTTAAATAATATTGCATGTAGATGTCATAATAACAATTATGTGAGAGCTTGCTATTGCAACATCTTTTTAGTTTCCCAAACTTGTCATTTTTAAAAGGTTAGACTATAGTAATGTCTGTCTACAGTAAAATTCTCAAAAAGATTTTTACAAATTAACAACATAAGAACATATCTAATCTTTCAAAAGTGCCTTGAGGGGACTTTTAGGAATGTAAGGGTTAAAAACTATGAAAAAAATTAGTTAAAATTTAAGTTAGTTTATATAAACTTGTCATTAGTAATTCTCATAATGTCTCATCAACATGACAAAAGTTTTTTCTACAAGTACGTTGAGAATAAAAATTATATTTTCCATATAGGTCTTATCTTCTTGCATCTGCAAAATTTCAAGAATTGTAAATATTGTCAATTCAACCATGAGAATTCCCCATGAGTTGCAAGAGTCCACGTGAAGAATCTTGGTCTATAGAGGTTAAACTATGGAAAAGGTTGAGAACAACACTATGATATAATTTGGTACATTATTAAGAAGCATATACTATGTACAATATGTTGGATTTTTATACAAATATCATATTTATTTGTATATGCTATTGTGGAAGTCTAAAACTCCCACTTGGTCGCCCCTACCAAAAAAATTAGTTAAAATTGGGTTTTTAATATTAGTTAACTAGAAAAGTAGTTAGTATTGTGTGAAATTAGATTAGATAGCAAATAGAGAAAATAGGAAAATGCTTAAGTAGTTAATTAGGTTTATAGTGGTGATAAAACCGGGTCTTAAAATCACTAATTTAAGTTCCGGGAAACAATTTCTAAAGAGTCGCGGGAGATATCCCGGGACGTAAGTCTAAAATCACCACTTAAATCTAAATTAACTATTTAAGTTTAGGAGGTAGTTAGAAGTAATTGAGTTCTACTAGATGCTAATTCTTGTTTGAATTAGTAGTAGTGGTAAAGAAAAGAAAAGAAAAGACAAAAAAAAAAAAAAAAAAATTCAAAATAAATTTATTAAAAATTAAAAAAACATACTAGGGTATCAACCCGGATATGAGCTAGCCCGGGTACCAACCCGGGTATGGGATGATCCTCGGGTACCCGGGTATCACCCGGGTAGCAGCCCGGGTATCTCCAGTAGTCATGGCCGACCCCCTCTCACCGAAATTTTCCTCTTCTCCAGAAGTTCTTCTCCCCCCTCCAGAACTCTTCTCTCTCTCCCTCCTTCTCTAAAATCTTCCCCCCCTTCAAATTCTCTCCTCTATCTCCCTATCTAGTTCTCTCTCTCTCATAGGTTCTCCCTCTCTCTATATTTAGTCTTTGTTTGGAGTTGGGGTTTGAAGAAGTAGTTGAAGAAGTGGAAAGGAAATGCAACTAGGGTTTCAAGAGGAGGTAGCGCAAGAGGTTTGAAGAGGAGGTGCGCGAGCTAAGGTTTGGTGGAAGAGGTGTGTAAGCTAGGGTTTGGTGGAAAAAGTGCGCGAGCTAGGATTTAGTGGAGATTTCTAGGATTTGTAGAAGTGGAGGAGATTTGTGGCCGAAGCGAGAAGATAAAAGAGACAAAGGAAGGAGGTTTCGGGTGCAACAACAAAGGTGACTCTTGCCCATGTTGGGTTTCTTTTGTTTGTGAGAATTTCTTCTTTGTGAGTCTTCTCTTTTCTTGTCTACCGGGGTGACTCTCCGGTAATATCCTCCCCGGTCTAGAGAAAAAGTCCCCCTGGGACTTCATCTAGACCTTATTGTGTTGTTTACATGTATAGTTGTTGATTGTCCTAGCCTTATGGCAAGTTGTTATTTTGAGTTGTCTCCATCCTCCTATCATTTTAAGTCTTGCCCACAATTCCTATATTTTTCCTGGTCTTCCCGGTCAACTGGGAAGAACCTCTTTCTAAGTCCTTGTCTCCAAAGTCCTCTCCTAGTTACGATTATATGTGCCTTTGTGTTGTTAGTATGTTGCTAGATGTGTGAGACACCTATATCCACAAATTCTAGCAAAGTGTTCCGGAGTTGTTTACCGGTTGACCGGTAGACTTGTATTTCCGGGCCGGATCGGAGTTTGTGACAAGTTAATAGGGAGATTGATGGAAGTACATGCATTTTGAGGATTTTGTCCACCCGGGACAACATGGCTCTCCGGTGAGTCGGGTGGATTTCGCTCCTCCAAGGAGTGGAACTTGAAGGTCTATAAGAGAAAAAGAAGCCTCCCGGTAACTTCTACCGGGAAGGAACTGGTAGACCTCCATTCCTCAATCCCGGAGTCTTTGGTGGAGTCCTCTGTGGCTATACTAATCGAGCTTAAAGAGACTCCGCATGTATCTATAGATACACCCAACCTTCCGTTGGATACCGCCACTCCACCGGTAGACCTCCCGGTGGATATTCCTAATCCACCGGTAGACCTCCCGGTTGAGACATCCGACCTCCCGGGGGATTCTCTTGACCATGTTGGTACTTCCAGATGTGGTGACAATCTCTATATGTCTCAATCGGAAGAGTCTTCCGGTTGAGTCTTTGTTATATATTATGTGCTGATTAACCTCACCGGTTGGTGAGATGTTGTTTTAAGTTTCTAGAATTACACACTAGGGTGAGAGTAGTGATGTCAATGGGGCCCCATTGCGCACCCGGCCACTACCACTTGAGTGGTTTCTCCGGCTACTTATTTTTGTTAGGGAAAGGTTCCCCGGTCCCGAGACCGGGAGTCTTCTAGTTTACCGGTCTACCGGTAATCCGCCGGTGGCTAGACTACCTTTGATTTTAGGATCTAGATGCCGTTGTGTCCTGTAGTGGATGTACTTTTGGAGGGTAGCTATTGACTTTAGTGCACTCTCTAGATGCCGTTTTGTCCTTTTGCGGTCTAGTATTGGAGCGTAGCTATTGACTTTACTGCACTCTTTAGATGCCATTTCTATCTTTTGGAGATCTAATTTTGGAGGGAAGCTAGTGGCCTTTGTGTACTAAAGGGCCTTGGGCTCTTGTGTTATGTACTCTTCTCTTTGTTGATCTCCTTGTGTCTAGCCTTCATTGCTTGTGTCTAGAGTCTTTGTTGAGCTTGTGTGAGTGGACCGGGAGAGAGTTGAGTCCTCCTAGTATGTCTTTGCTTGGTGTGCAAGGTTGTGACTTGTTATGTATTAAGTGATTAAGTGTGAGTAGAGACATCCCGAGGGGCTAGGATATCCGGGTTAGATAGGTAGAGTGAGGTCCGGGACTTGTGCTCTAGACTTTTCACCGGTGGGACCGGGAAGAGTTGCTTTCCCGGATGGAATCCGAGAAGCCCACGACTATTTATGATAGCCTCGCTTAAGTGGAAAGTGTTCGGATTGGTGGGGAGTAAGAGGTGACATCCTCCTTCTCTCGGTACACCGGGAGACATCCCGGCTAAGCCTGAGTCCGGAGAATACCGGGATTATTACCCTTGCAGTGGATGAGTTCCGATGATCCCCGTGGAAGGTTGTTTTGCTCATATGATTTGCTTAGTACTAACTTGTTGTGAGTCTTCTATCTTCTTGCTTTGATTCATTGGGTGTGGTTGTAGTTGGAACCCGGGCTTGCGTGACCGGTTTACCGGGACAAGTTCCCGATAGATTGTGAAGACCAGTATACCGGCTGCGACCTTTTAACTCTTTCAAGGTGTAGGGTTAGATTGTGGATATTGTGGCCTCTCGACTGCGAGAACGGAGGGCAGTGACTTTCCGGGCACTGTAAAAACTTACCGGAAATCTACTCTGACGCTCAACAGAGTTTAACTGAAACACATGTGGTTACTTGTTACCGGTTACTAAGGTACCGGGGAAGCCATCTTCCGGGATGTGCCAAGGTATTATGTGTGAATTTTTGTTAAGATTTAAAGAGTTTGATGCACGATAAAAATCCCTGGAAACGATCTAGTAAGGTGGGCTTGCTTAAGGTTAATTTCGGTTAATTTTGAGAATAACAAACCACTAGACTACGACAGCTATTCATGTACAAAATGAACAAGATGCCTTCCATATGAAATTACACCTATATGAGAACTACATAAAAATTGGATGGATACTATATCAGTTTTTTAATCCATATGATTATAACATGTCAAAATTTCCATATAATACTAATACCTTTTATTTTCCATGTTGTATATGTATAATGACTTTATTGAAAAATACCACTTACAAACTTCATATTTCTTTCCTACGATATGATCTTGAGAAGGATTGAGTCGATATTGTTTCTATGTCGATAACAGGATAGAAAGCATATATTTTCTATATGAAATCCAAATGAGCATATGCTTTATACTGATTTTATATGATTTTCATATGGAAATGAAGGACTCGGACCTGTCCTTTTTAATTTGGCAAAAAACAGCCACTTTGCACTGATGAAAACGACATGGTGAACCATGAGTCTGAATCATGGGGGATAAAACTGAGTTTCTCGCCACGTTGCAGTCTTGTCCAGAGGTCCCCTTGCCAAGCCGGCGCCTCACCATCACGGTTGTGGGCTATGCTTCGCCAGCGGTGTTAAGGGTTCCTTCTCCTTGAACGCGTCTCCCTCGCCAGAATGCGTCCCTATAATACAGCGCGACGCCAAGCATTGAAGCGCGTTCCCTGCTGTGGGCCAATCATGCGCCAAGCATGGCCCGTTGCGCTTTAGTGCAATAAACTCGAGTCGCCAGTGCAATGCACTTCATTTCAATTTGGGAGCGCCAGTGGCTACTCTGATCTGCACGGATTTATCGCCATCAATGACGACTCATTTTTTTTTTGGCCGCCGCGTACCTTGCATAGCCTTGTCGCCTCTTTGGTTGAGGGCAGTAGGGTTGCGCATTGGGAGTTTTCCACAATCTCTGCGATGAATTTTCCTATTGGGTTTTTGCAATTTTTTGTTGAATGTTATTCAATGGGACATATATGCTCGGATTTGCTTGGATTGGCGGCGCTTGCTGTACGAGTCGAAGATATGCACGCTGCACATAAATCGTTGAGTTGGTGTAGTGCTTTCAACATCTATTTTTTTTTTGGTTTAGGATTATTTCCATATCTATTCTCATTTTGGTCGTCATCTTCAATGTGATCGTTTTTTGTTTTATGGTCTTGCGGTTGCTTCATGGCGGGTTCTCGGGATGAAGGTGGTTCTGTAGGAATTGTAGCGCGTGCAACGGACATAGCCAAGCGGAAGGCCAAACGTGATGCTTGGATGGAGACGAAGAAGCTTGCAGCCGCGCGTGCAGCCTTCAAGAAGAAGCGTGAAGGTGAGTAGGCGGCGAGGAAAAAAGCGCGAGAGAAGACGACGTTGCAGGCTTACTTCAACAGTAGCCGTAATCTCTGCAATGTATATCCACTCAATATGGTGTTGGACTTGTCAATGCCGGATGTGCCTGAAGGAGAACCTTAGTTGCCGACAAGCTCTAATTCTATACTTGCTGGATCCAGTAAATCAAGCAGTAGCTTGAATGTATCTATGGATATAGGAACTCCCTCTGGATCATCGGAAGACACGGTCATTCTGAGTGCGAAGTCACCCATGATTTTGATATTGTCGTGGTCAGAGAGTGGTGGTAGTATGGACAATGTTGGCCTCGTTGAGATTCCGCTGGGAGAGGATTCTCCTTCTTTAGATGAAGAGGTTGAATGACCTCAAAAAAAAAGGGCGTTAAGAGTGCAAAGAGGAAAAAGCAAAAGAAGTACGATCGACACCGAAAGTTTCAAACTGAGTAGTCTGCAAAATTGCCTTGGACAAAAGGAATGTTGGCCACTAATGGAATTCTGCAAATAATTTGGTGTAGAGTATGCACGGCGTTTGGGAAGAAGCCGTGTATCATGGCACCAAAATCAGATACGTTGTTTAAGGATGATGGGCATAGTGTGAGTGCCTAAAAGCGCCACAAAGTTAGTTAGTGATTAGTTAGTGAAGAATTGTCTTGCTTATTACAAATAGTAGTTAGATTAGTAGTTACTAGCACCTTCTAGTGTTAATTAGTAAATGTTAGTTAATTGGACTCCACATGACCATAAAGTAGCATGGAGAGTAAAATTAGAGTTACTGATAGGAAATTAGACTTACGAGAAGCAAAAGAGACCATTTAGATTATTAGTTAGTTTAATCAAAAACAATTAGTGAATTAGAGTTTAGTTAATAAAAGAATTGTAATCACTTATTTATAAGCGTATGATAAAGATAAAGTAAAAATCAAATATAAGAAGAAGAAGAAGAAGAAGAAGAAGAAGAAGAAGAGAATAGTTAGAATTTAATTTATGGTGATTTGTTTGTCAAATTGTTGGTTTCTAATGATCTAAAACTCCTGTTAGGGTGAATGAATACTTGATTTTGATGTTTAAATGTGTTTTGAACACATTGGAGAAGTTAGTTTTGCCAAAAAAAGTAGTCTATTATTGGTTTTTAGCTTGTCTAGCCCTAAAATCGGGTTTGGGGCCTTGGTTGTTCGTGGGCCCTTGATCTTTATTAGAGTTCTAGATTTGGATGGTGGAGATGTGGCCGCCATCCTAGGGCTCTTTCCCACTTGTATAAGAGAACTTGGGCAGCCACTCTTCCTCTCTCTTCTTCTCTTGGGCGAAGCCATGCCAAGTTGCCTCCAAAACTTTACTCTTATTGATGAGCTGGGGTTGCACCACTATTGCAATTTGATTATTTAGAGATAGAGTCAGAAACTTAAATGTCGTTAGATCTTCTTGTTAGCTTTCTAGGGATATTAAGCACACTGAATTTGGAGCAGAAACGAGGGAGTTGTGGTGGTTTTAGTGACAAGGGATCTCCTGCCGCCCAGATTCAGTGCATCAACTTTGACGGCTCACTGTGAGCAAGCAACAACGAATTTGGAGCTGAGATTTTCTAGGCTCTTGGGTCTTTACGTCGGCTTTCCAAGGACACCTTGCACGTACAAATTCAAGCAACGATCACGGAGTTACGGCAATTTTAGTGACAAGGGGTCTGCTACCGGCCAGAATTGGTGCATCGACTTTGACGACCCACTGCGGGCATGCAACAACGAGTTGGGAGGTGAGATTTTCAGGCTCTTAGGTCTTCACGTTGGCTTCTCAGGGACACCTTGCACGTACAAATCCGAGCAACGACCACGGAGTTACGGCAGTTTTAGTGTCAAGGGGTCTGCTGCCTTGATTGGAGCACCTTTTTCCTTACATTTTTTCTTCTACTTCATTGTTCATCGTATACTCTCAACCTTTGATACTTTTACCCCTTGAAATTTATTTACCTTCCCTACTTCTTGCCTCACGTCTAATTTACTTTTTATCTTACCTTGTATGGTTAAAATCTTTGCACTCAACCTCATCCAATGAATTCCAATCTTAGGTTGGGGTTCATCCATTAGGCTAGGGTTTCACCCTTTATGTTTAGGGTTCATCTATTAGGTTATGGTTCATCCATTAGGTTAGGGTTCATCCATTAGGTGTTAGAGTTTCATCCATTAGGTTAGGGTTTCATCCATTAGGTTTAGGGTTCATCTATTAGGTTAGGGTTAATCCATTAGGTTTAGGGTTTCATCCATTAGGTTTAGGTTGGATGAAAATAGTTAGGGTGAATTTGGTTCACACATAGAACGGCAAAGAAGGCAATCCCTCGTTACGGTGTCAAGGCTGGTCAATCGTACATGGCCGTGAACTACAAGCAGAAGCAGAACCTGAGGTTGTACGCAGCGCGCCCAGATTCCACAATTCTGCTGGCCGTGAATCACTCCACCTCCATAGAAGCAGTCAAGAAGAGAGTTGAGTTTGCAACTATATTTCAGGTTCTTTCTTATGGTCATCCAATGCTAGGGTAGAAAGGGCGTCATGCTCTATATAAGTTCATTAAGGTCCGTGATTGTCTAGCACAACATTGGTGCCATAATTCCGGTTGGCAAATTGTAGAGTACATGTATGCTGAGCTGCAGTTAACAATGAAGAAAATGGTGCAGGCAGCTCATTACATTGCGGTAACAGTGGACGAGGTGACCACTGTTGACAACAGGTTCTGGTTATCCGTCCATTGTTACGTGGTGAAGGATTCGGTCAGAATCCCGCTTTTAGTGTCTTTACAATGTGTCACCATTGCTGCTAACTCTAATAATATCACAACTCTCATCATGGACTTTGTTATGTCCGGTGGTGGCTTGGATCGTCAAATGTTGGCTAAAAAATTACTATGTTTTGGTGTAGATGGGGCCGCGACACTACAGGGCTATCACAAGGGGGTTATTGTGCAGATCTAGCAGCAATATGCCCCCTTTGCGATGGAGATGCATTGTGTAGCTCACCATTGTAATATGGCTTTCAAGCCACTCTCGAAGCATGGTGTCTTCATTGCAATTGAGAAGCTGTTGGCTGCAGCAAATGCCTACTTTTCTCAGAGTCCGAAGCGCTATGTGGAGTTTAGCAAACTAGCAGAATTGACAAAAACAAAAGGCTTGAAGATGCTCAAGTCTGTTGAGACACGCAGGATCAGTCTCGTTGAGTCGGTGAGACGCCTCCTAGCTGAGTATCAAACTCTCATGTACAAAATCTACCGAGAGGAGGAGGACAAAGACATAACTTTTTATGTTTTTCCCCTTTGCATTTTTTCTTCTCATTGTTGCTCATTGTTTGTGAAACAATTTTGTGTTATGAAATTACGTGCAGCTGTGCTTGATGTGCAACCGTGCTTAACGTGCCTTCTAGATCCATACACTGTCTTGGGTATGGCTGCCCTGTCGCCACTGCTTGAGACAGTTGACAATCTGATCACATTTGCACAGAAACGGGATGTGTACATTTGTGATTTTATTGTCGCTGTGAAGGTGTGTCAAGGAAAGTTGTACTCCATGTACAAGGACCATGGGACACGCTTCAATACTGATGAGTTCTGGGCGTACAAGAACCTACTGGATTGCTCCCATGAGCAGGTGCATTGAAATGGATAAGTGATCTCAACGACAATTCCTCGCAATTGACGTTCATCTGCAACAACGAGCAAACTTTTATTGTCCACCGAGGAGCATCAGTTTCTCGTGAGGTCTTTGCCGAGGTCGTTGCGAAAATCAGACTGGAGACTGCCGGTACATTCTTGTTTTTAACATGGCTGAACTTATCGTTGTCTAGATCAAACTTACTTCAGCTGGTACGTTCTCGTTTTTTGCATGGTTGATCTTGTCGTTGCGTAGATTAAGTTCAAGTAGCTGGTACGTTCTCGTTTTTTCCATTGCTGAACTTGTCTTTGCATTGATGAAACTATTGAACATGCTAGGTTGATGATGCAGTGGCAGCCTCTGGGCTCATCAACGAATTGGATAATTGCTTTCCACAACAGAACGTTATGCAAGCCATGGGTATCCTGTATCCGCAGTACTAGCTTCAAGGAGATTGTGAGGAAAGCTTCTCCGAGCACATCCGAGTCCTTATGGACTATCACGGGCATGGGAAGATTCTGGGCAAAGACAACGATAAGATTGTAGTCCCGGCCCTCATTGATCGTAAGCTATTGTTGAGCCAGCAAGGCTTATTCAAACTCACCATGATGTCCAATGCACGCGCCGCCATGGAGCCACCATTTGACTGTAATCCGCTAACGAGGTTGTGGAAGGGCTTTGATGCTGCAATGTGCTTGACGCACCACTTCTCTAAGTACATGAAATTGGCCGAGATGGCGATTGTGCACGTCATAGGATCGGTTGAGGATGAACGCGTGTTCTCTTCAGTTTCATTTCTCAAGTCCAAAGTGCGCAACAGTTTAGACAAGCATCTGCAGTGTGTTGTGGGGATGTACTCTTAGAAAATATTCACCTTTGAGACTTTCCCATACGATGCAGCGTTCCAGAAATGGGTGAATGGCGGTGAGCGATATCGGTACGGGCTTCTAGCCTAAAGCATCATCAACATATCAACTTTTGCCTGAATCCTACCATGGTTTAGAGACCGTGAGCTTCTTTGTATGAGCTTAGTAGTATGGCAGGCTCTTTGTTTCTATCATTTCTGTTGGTTACTTGGACTCACCTCCAATCTAACGTTCAACTTTCAATGAAGCTCATTTCCCTTTTATTTTGCTTACTTTCCAGGAGTTTGCAGCACTAGCTACATTCTTCATTAGACCGGTTATTTTTTCTTCATCAGACGTCTTAATTCACGTGTAATTGCCACTTAGCACTCTTTCAACTTCTGAGGTCACCCGAGTTGCACCTCCAGATTTAGGATGTAGCCACTTTGCTTTTGTAATTTGTTGTTTTGTTGCCATGTGTTGCATCATTTTTGTGAATTGTGTCACCAACGTAAATCGCAAAATTGAAAAATTTGACTCTATTGAATATCACATTTTCGCCTTCCAGCACTCCCAAAGTAGAGAATGTGGCCACATGCATGCACTGTACAAACAACTGAAGCAGCCATTCTCACCTCGCACCCCCTAAAAAACTCGCCCACCCTAAAAAAAAACTCGCCCATTCGGCACTGACCCTACAACCAAAATAAAAGGGCTGGCTCGGACTTTACTGATGAAGGCATTGCAGCAAACTCTGCGAAACAGGACCTGGCTTCCATGTACAAACAAGAACACACATATCATTTTAACATAATCTCAAAGGAGCGCTAGAGAGCATGACCAGCTTACTAGGTGATTTGAATCCTCACAAATTCTGACTCATTGACTCATTGATTACACTCTACACGCATGTTCAACTTCCATAATGACATTGATCTTAAGAATTAATGGTTCAGAGGGGAGAACATGTCCAGTAATTCCAAAGATTATGAATAAGCTAATACCTCACTTCCCACTAACAAGACTGGGTAGGTCCTGACCTGCCATAATAACACATAATCTTAGATTTTATGAATGACCTAATCAATAACGCGAATGCAAACCCAAGATACTAATGAATGATGCAAATGCAATCCAAGGTGCTAGGCAACCGTTGATCAGGGAGGACAAAGTTCTTTACCATTAACAAGTGCTGCGACGAAGGTAAGATGCTCTTATCAAGTGACCTTGAGAAGCTTGAGAAGATCCAACCATTGACATTATGTAAATAGCATCGTGAAAATAGCATGGCTCCCAAAATTATTTCTCACAAGCAGGAGCGGCTCGCACATGCTATGGAACCTCTGGAAACAAGAATAAGAAGCATGGCGAGTCCCAAGAATATGGTGAAACATACAAACACAAATACATACAAACATACCATTAAACAATTCTTTTAATTGTACAAAGAAGAGTTGTGCAAGGGAGGAAACAAAAAGCTTACCAGGTTTGCCGTCCCACCCCACAACAGGCAAGATGCACCACCCCCTCATATAGAGCACCATCTCCTTGGCCTTCTTCGCATCCGCCTCCGGAATCCTCCTAACGCGCGCGACCTTAAGACCCGGCACCGCGCGCTCGCGGACAAGCTGCAGCACGCGCCGCACGGTGCACCCTGGCAAAATGTTGTCGAACGTCGGGAGCACGAGCTCGTCGCCCTCCATCACGAACCCAACGTTCATGTTCTGCCCGTCGGCGATGTTGCTGTCCCTGTCCCGCCAGTTCCTAATGAGGTCGCCCCTCGCCTCCGCCTCCCTCGCCACTAGCGCGTTCGGCAGGTAGTTTGTGGACTTGATTGCGGCGAAGAACTCCTCCTTGATCGGCACCGAGGAGGTGATCACCTGCAGAAACAGGAACATCACATACCAGACTAGAACTCCGTGGCTGGGGAAGGACCCTAGATTTGTGTAAATTTTATGTGAATTGCACATGTGTATGAAAAGTAATCCTAAGAGTTTCTTGATTGTTTCTCACTTTGAATATTTGCAATAAGTTCTACACATTTCTAAATTTTCAAAGCACCTAAAGAAGTGAAAGGTATCTGCACACATTGACGCCGTCCGGGGCGACAATCTCCAGAACGTCCTCCTCGACCAGAGACGCGTTCAGCGACGCCGCCATGCAGTCTTTGCTGGAGAGATTTAAAATATCCGGGCCCGGCGGACAACCAACAGCGCAGGACACCGCTCTCGCACTTCCGTCTGCTCTAAAATTCCCCGGATCGCGGCGCGGTCGAACGGCGGCGTGATCTTCGCTCTCGCAGCCGATCGGAGAATCTGATCCAAATGCGCATCGAGCTCGTACAAATGCCTGCTCGTACACAATACCCTAGCCCGGCGTTGAGAAAGAAGCAAACTGAAAACAACTGAGGAAACGTGAATGTCGACGAGATGGCTGGCTACCCGTTGAGAAGAATGCAGGTGTCGAAGACGGAGTGCCCGCGGTGCACCATGTGGTCGTCCAGCGGGAGCACCATGCACGCGACGTTCGTCGTGATGCCACCGAACACGCTCGAATACATGCTCCGGAAGCTCTTGCAGCGCGCATCCTCGCCTTGCGCATCCTCGCAAAAATCTGCCATCGCCAAATTTCAGCAAAGCATAATTTTTTATTCCCCTAATTTGATTCAAACCTCACGACGACGACGACTTACCTCACGCTCACTGAGAATCGGAATCACGGTTCCAGGAGCACCTCCTCCCGAGCAAACTTTATTGATCACCAAACATCACCGAAGCACAAAAAAGCAAGAAAATCAAGAAATGAAACAAAGCTTAAAATTGAAGTAAGATTCATGAAATACTAAAGCTGACAATCAGAATGCAAAAAACTCCAACTCATTTCACTCGCAAAGAAGAAAAAGGCTAGACTAAAAAGAAGTCTGAGAATATCCGACCGCGGTGCATTCTTAAACAAATGCGGACGGATCAGAAACAAATTGCAATATGCTTTATCCGTCGGGAGCTGCGCCGAGAGGTTACAGTAGCGATGGCGATGACATAGATCTTCTCCAGACTGATCGATCGACGCAGGACTCGACGTGAGCCTGGTGGAGCTGTGCAACGAAGAAAGTAGATCTAGCCTCATTCCAATTGCTGCTTATGATCTATTTTGGTAAGACTGTAGAGTTCACCACATGCAAGAAAACCTTGAATTAGAGCATTGACGAAAAAGGTGGCTCCAACTCTTCGTCTTCTTCCTGTACGTTTCATTTCTTGTAACAGAGAAAGTAATGAAGGTATGCACCACTTCACAGCCAATAAAACCAAGCACCACACATGAAACACTTACTAGCTGCAAGATGATGCATAATATTCCACAAACAGTTGGTTATTGCTGATCATTCTCTGCTACTTACACAAAAAATTCACTTGTAGGGACTCTCACAATCGAACATGTAATATCAGAGACAAAAAAAGACTCCTTGGAACACACCCATAGTTTAAAATCCAATTTTTTGTTAACATTATGCAAAAACTGTTCACTTCAGTGGCTAAAAAAACAAGCCACTGCTAGACTTTCACCTGTAGGAAACATGTTCCTGCATCTGGAAAGAGATCACTAATGCCGACAAGTAAGAATTTGCACAAGAGGTGTACAAACTCAGGCTCCAAATGATCTCTGGTAAAGAGCCTGACCCTCCTTCACATCTGCAGTAATAGACTTGAATCTACTTGACTGTAAGTTCATATGTGTCATGCACCCGGAGAAGCTTGGTACTCTTTCCTGGTTAGGTACCAGTGGTGCATGGCAGAGCCCAGAAAAAAGGCGAACAGCACCACCAACAGGAGGCACAGGAACACCGAAACAGACACCTCCATCATCTTCAAGCAATGTGTAGCCGAGCTAGTCGTCTTTTCTCCCCTGAATCCTTCACCTCCAGATCTGAGTGTCAAATAACTTACAGGTCCTCCACTCGAAGAGCTTTCATGAAATACCTCAGAAAGGTGAGACCAAATCCAGAAATGATATGCAGACAGAGGAAACACTTAACCTTGAGAAAAGGGAATGGTTTTTCGGTAAATTATGAGTGTAGATTATGGTAAATGTAGATTACAAGTGTAGATTATGATGAATGTGGGTGGACTCTACAGCGACAGCCACCAACATTACTACTACCCCATGCACGGTGACTTTCGACGTCCTTGATTTTGCATCCCAGACAATTGCAGCTCAACGAGAGT
Organism: Bryoerythrophyllum caledonicum; assembly: GCA_963971425.1. NCBI lineage: Eukaryota > Viridiplantae > Streptophyta > Bryopsida > Pottiales > Pottiaceae > Bryoerythrophyllum > Bryoerythrophyllum caledonicum. Next base: position 14,436,506 of record OZ020520.1, on the reverse strand, counting down.
ACTTGTTTGTGATCATGTTCTAGAGCTTCAAAGGTCCATGAAGTGTGAGAAGATGGGGAAAACCTCTGCCCCAGGTACATTCCACAAGGATGTGGGGGTAAGTTGTACTTGGGGTGTAATCTCACAAGTGGGCAGTCGAAATCAGTGGTTAGTTACAAAGCTTTGGTACTTCCAGCAGTTTGGCATGCATGATGGAGGGGCTAATTAAGTAGTATCCAGAGCTTGTGTGGATTTCACTTTTTTTTAAGAAGGTCTAGGACAAGATGCAAATATGTCAAGTAAAAGATCAATTGATTGTAGATGTTGAATTCCCAAACATAATTTGAATTCGTATTGACTTTATTGAGAGCAGTACACACTGGGTAGACACGGACTGATACCTGAACCTAGTAAGAAACTTGTCTTGCTGCTGTTGCTAAAAAAGAAGAAGGCCCACCTTGCTAGTAGTGACACAGTAAATGCAATAAAATCCTTGTGACCAGCCTCCTCCCTGAAGGATTCAACCAAAAACCACCGCTCCAAAACCTGGCCTATGATGCAATGGGCCGGTGGAAGGAAAACATATCAAACACGTTAACCTGTTAAAGTTAACCAGGAGGCGGAAAAAGCACGAAGCTACTACACCCACGAATAGGTATCCAGCCATTCCTGTACACTACACAGTTTATAAATACCAGATCATGTATTCAACTCAGCTCCTTCACTTTGACACGATTAGAAGCATGACCACCAGGATTATACACAACGCCAATACCTGTAAAACAGCAGCCCAAATTAGTACTTGTGAGGAACACCAAATCATGAATCTATAAGATACCCCCTCTATTCCCATTTTGAAAAACAAACATCAGCTCAAAGGAGAGAAAAGCAGATAGGATCCTTGGTCTCTAATGCAAGATCATTCTTGGGACGGTTACAACAAAATTTTGGCTGTAGTTTAGGGACCACCGAGCTCTTCCATTACCAAGCTCTCCTATATTTAACAGAGTGAGGAAAGAATAGCGTAATAAATTCAAAGAAGAATATGTGATTGACACTTTGGGTGACTTTACAAAATGAATCTAACAGATCTACTAACCCATACCAAACATCAAGTAAAGCAGCAGAGTCTATCCGTATACACAAGATTTAGGGAGACATGATGAGCGTACCAGGCAAGCTTCATGTCCAACCTTGCTCTCTATTGTGAAAGCTCTCCTGTTCTCGAAAACACAGCACTACCATCAGTAAATCTATCCTCAAGCGTGGCTCATTTCTAACAACCTTGAAGTTGATGGCATTGCTCAGAAACCCAAAAGACGTTACAGTGATCAGGCTTAAAAGCGAATAATATTCCTCTTTGACAAAATGAGGCACAAAGAAGTGCATAAATATGATGACTAAGACCAGAAATTTAGTTGGCAATCGGCAAAATGCAAGATCCTATTCTTTTGCCAAATGGACGAGAGTGATGAATCCAAAGATTCAGATATCAGTAAAGTTACCTGTTTTTGAGTTCAAATTTGCAGACTGAGCGGATCTCTTCCACGTACTTATTCGTTAACGCGGCAGAAGGGTCTGTCTTTTGTATCTGTCACCACAAGAGATTATCTTCAGGTGCTCTTTTTGGAGCATGTAGTGATACAAGCTAAATTGATAAGCAGTTACAAAGATCTATCTCGTGGTTAAATACTCAATGTTAATGTCCATCCCATTGCCTTCATCAAAACGAGAGTACAGAACATCTATGAAGAAATTAAGGAGTACTTTTAGTTATGAAATTCTCAGGAGCAGAAAGGGAAATACCTTGTCAGAAAGTAAGCCGGTGAAGTCATAAAAAGCTCCATAGACATCTGGCATAGTCTTCACGTCAAGAATTTTGGCCGTCAAACCTGCGATACGGTCACAACTGTACCACTTAATATAGTAGAAGATTGTGCATTCCGAAAACTTCAGTTTAACCATGTTTTGTCAATATCAAAAGCGAGCCTACTGTATGATCCAGAAAGGTTACCTTTTCTCAACCTGACAGATCCTCTGAACACTTCGACGTTGTTGTAGCACATGGCCAGAGTCCCCAACGCAGTGATCTGAATGAGCTCATACAAAGATTAGATGAGAATCCCACTAATATCACTCTCCAAGAGGGTATTCGCTTTATCAAAAGACACATAGCCACGACATTTGGGTACCCTTCCCCATATTGACTTAGGTAGTAGCTAGCAAAAGACTAATTTTAATAGCAAAGACTAGCACCTGAGGAATAGCACAAAAGCGAAGATTGGCTGAGTCTTGCAAAGAGGCCATGTATTGAAGGCAATCGGAGCCATGTGACAGAGCATCTGTCACCATCTCATTCAGACAAAGTAAAGCGTCGCTGTTGTTGATTCCATCCTTAAAGTCCTGCAGGAGTAGAACTTTGCCAGTGAGTAAACAACGTTCGTCGTTCTGAGAGGTACTCAATGCTCACAAAAACGCGTCCAGAAGTGAATTGAAAGGGCGAAAAAAGTATGTCAATCATGGAATACCTCACACATGAAACACTTGAAAATGCATGTTGGACATACCTCGAGCTTGTCTGCATATTTCACCCATACTTCTCGTGGCCACTGTCGCCGGGGTCCAGGTTGAGAATTAACGTGCTCCAGGTAGTCTCTGATGAGATTTGTTTTCTGAATGTAGACAAAAGGAAGGTGAGCAAACAAAACTTTTATCGCTGCACTAGTAGCAAACCTGTCATTCTCCACGTGCTTATCCGAGCAATTGCAGAGAGGACGACACGTTTCTTCTTGCATTTTCAAGCAGTAAGAGGAAGTTTAGAGTACCTGAAGGAACAAGCCCATGGCATTGGACAGATAATCAGGGGTGAATTGTTCCACTCCAGCGGTATAAAAAAGACGGGTGAGGCCTAACCCCACAAGTCCGCCGGTGTAGTGGCAGTAGTCATTGTAATCGGCCCGGGAATCAATCTGAGCATAAAGAAGTGTAGTGCCAAAACATGAGCAAACTCCAGTTCTCGAGTAGTAGGTAACTTCATTGATCAACCAATTGAATTACGCACCTCGGCAGTTAAATGCTTGGCCATGCCCTCTCCCATTCGCTCAGCAATCTCCGCAATCACTTCCTGATATCTGCACCAACAAGCACTGAATATGTCAATACCAACAATGCAATTTAAACTACATTATTCAAACAACCTGGTTTTGATTTCACGCACCCGATTGCCAGTTCCTTGAAGGCATTATTTATCAGGTGATTCTTGTCCATCAAAAACTGAAAGTCCTTGTTTCCACCTGCTCTCAGATATCGAAAACGTTAATAATTTAATGATTTTCCTGGTTTCATGAAAACACATCCCAGTCAATGCACCAAAAGGAATTCAGCACTAGCTGCTTACAAGGAAAATGGAACATAGGGTCGTGTATATTCTTATGAAAGTCTCTCAGAAGTCCCGCTTTCACATCAACATCGATGGTCATGTCGTCTTCTGCAGGAACAACTTTCAACGTCAGCCTAGCTTCTCGTCTCCAAACACCTCAAAAATCACATCAATCCATTATTCTACTCGTTCCGGTGATTGAACATCCGAAAATTTCCTTTTCATGAAGATCTACGTCAAGACCACCCACTGAGTTTGTGGCAGTTGAAATTGAAAATGATTGAACTGACCTACAGCTTCCAGACCTCGCTGGACCAAATAAAACACACAAACCTGCATAAAACGACAACAGTTGGGTTAGGTCAAGAATACAACAAGAGACCTCTCAAGGAGCATGATCTTTCAAGGAGGAGCACGAAGTACACCAAAGTAGTAGTACTACTCACGGCGTTGCGAAGAGCAGGGCTGAGCTGCTGCAAAACAATGGTGAAGCTGCGACAGGTGCGTCCGAGAATCTGGTAGCAGAAGGCCCAATTCGGATCAGACGGGATGGCTCGGTTGGCCGCCACCGAAGCCATCTTCAGCTTCAGCAGGTGAGCGAAATCCTCAGGATTCTTGAACAGCGCCCCGAAGATCCACATCTTGCCTGATTGATTGTCGACCGCTGGCTCCAATTCCTCCCTAGCACTAACAACTCCACTCCACTACTAGGTCTCAAGCCCTAGTTCACCATGGCAACAACCCCAGGCTTGACCCATTCAAGAAAACGTGCCATCTCCATCTCCGCTCCTCCTTGTCTCTGTGCCATCAAACACCGCACACCAAGGATCTCCCCATAAAAACAAACAAACCCAAGCAGTCCGGAGAAAGATCTATCCACTACTAGACCTTGCTAGAAGAACTAGAATCGCTGCCTCCGTTATCCACAGACCGCATGCGTCTCCATCTAGATTCCGTACCCTCACCCCAAGAAAACACGTCCGGAGCGAGCGTACAACAAACCACAGCCTGGTGGAAAAAGAAGAAGCGTGTCTAGATGGAAAAAAGCCTCAACAAGGAGAAGAATAACACCGACAGAGTGGAGGATGAACACAGGCTGTGCACAGGTTTTATCTGATCTACAGAGCATGAACATCAGTGAGCATGGCCCTCACACTTGCCATGAGTGGCGGCCTTTGCCTAGTTTTTATTAGAAAAACCACCCCTTGTTTTTATTAGGAAAAACCACCGGCCCTACTGCTTTATTCTGAGAGATTAGCGCGGCCGGCTGGACACGCTATCCCGCATGAATTTCTAGAACTGGAACTGGGACACACCGAAACACTGCAGTAATACACTCACAGTTAATACTACCTCATTGCAAGAAGAAAAATACTAGTAGCGACAAAGAATGCCATCTGATGAGCTCTGTGTCTGCGTTTCCGGCAGAGTTGCCTCATCAGTCGGCCAGTTGTGCATGATGAGCGTGGCATCCTCCACCGAAAAGCTCTGGTTTGGCATCACTTGTGCTAATTTCGGAGAGGAGATTAGCTTTGGCGATGGGGCCTACCCTTCTCACACTCCTTGAGAAAAATGTGGGGGGAAAGTTTAGTGATTGGGAGAGCTTGATTGCTGTAATCTAGCATATTTTAATCCCTAAAGGACCAAGTGTACCTACCGGGTACCAAAAGCACCACAACGAACCCTGTCGTTTTTCATTTACTATTTTGAGGATTTTCTAAGCATGGGAGTCGTTTTTTATTTACTATTTTGAGGATTTTATGAGCGGGGGAGTCAGTTAGGTCAGAAAGGACGAAAAAGTAAATGCTTTTCTGATTTTCAGAGAGCAGAAAACAACATTTAGTGAGTGAAGAGCGACGCTTTTGAATGAAAAGCGACCTCATTTCTTGCACTAAAGTTTCACTTTGACCGGAGTTATCTTTCAATCCGTACGGTCGATATTCACAAAATTTTAACCACGCCATCTCATACAAGTTTGGAAGATCTTACGGTTACAATCACACGAGGTTTATTTCTGGAAAATTGTAATCAACGGAGTAGAGATTCCTCCTAAAACGCCTTGGGCCTGTATGAGTTAAGAGAGTTTTCTAGTGTTTTTTTTATCATTTCTGATTGAAAAAGAGAGAAGTGCATGGAAGGTGAAGTATGCGGCAAATGTTTTTTGGGCACAATAAAAAGTGAGATTTAAATTGCAAGAAAAGAATTGGAACTAAGGACAACACGCTAGAAGCGGTTGTGCCCAAAAACTAAGGGAACCCGACCTAAAGCCTTCTAGCCCAAGTCACTAATTCCCCTTGTCTTCAGCACACAGCCTTAAGACGACCGCTTCAATGAGCCTTTGTTGCTCAGTGTTAGCCGTCACGATTTCTCCCCAAGCCACTCAGCTATGAACTTGTGTGTGCCCATTTTGAGGAGTGAATGAGTACACTAAACACTGCATATACGGTGGACTAGACTATCTTGAAATAATTCCAGTATACACAAATTACAGAAGTCCACCTCAGCTTCTTAACCCCTAAATTTTTAAGAGTCCCCTCGGGAGACTCTAGAAGGTTTGGGCAAGTTCCATGGTGTAATTTTATAACAATTTTCTTTTATATTTTTAATGTAGACTAGCAGTTGGCGCTTGCTTTGCAACACAATAGTTCAACCATTTTAATGTAGTTTTTATATCACAAAATATATTTTTAAAAAAAGGTAACAACAATCTACTTCAAATATAAATATGTCTTTGAAACCTATGCATGAATTTTAATAATGTAATAGAATAGAATAGAAAAAAAGTAATTAGGTTTTAGATTTTTTGCATTTTAACATGGAATTTCAAAAATGTTTCGAACGTCAAATTTGTAATCAAGAGTTTCAAATTTATTTCGGATAAGCACAAATCGCAACACACAAATGCAAATTTCACACACCCACAAACTCAATTTGCAATTACAATCTCAAAACTTGCAATCTCACCTCAAAACTTGTAATTTCAATCTCCACAACTCAAATATGCAATTTTGCAACTCCAACTTTGAATGCCAACCTTCAAGATCACAACTCCAACTTCACAACTTTTTCACTCCAAGTTCACAACTCATACTTTACAATTCAATCTTTTAGTGCTTAATTCAAAAAAAAATTGAATGTCAAATTTGTAATCAAGAGCACAAATTGCAACACACAAATGCAAATTTGTCACACCCAAAAACTCAAGACCCTAAATTTCAAAACCGCGCACTAAACCACACAACAATCAACCGCGCAGTCAACCAGGCAGTCAACCGCACAGGAATTGCACATATTATGATTTTAGTAGTATGATTGGGGCTTGCTTTGCAACGCATTAGTCCAACCATTTTAATGTAGTCTTTACATTACAAATTATATTAAAAAAAAGGTAACATGATTCACGGCACGGAGGACTGTGCAATCAACTGCATGGTTGACTGCAGCGTTTTTATAGTTCAGTGCACGGTTGGCTGCGTGGTTGATTGTTGCATGGTTCATTGTGTAGATTATGATTTTAGTAGTATGATGGACAATACTAAAAGCTTTGTTTCAGTCCAATTTTTTCCCTAAATCCAACATTTCATGAAAAAGTTATAGGTTTTTGAAGCTCAAATAGGGAGAGCGAGCACGTTGGGTAACTCAAAAAACTTTTGCTAGGACACTCTATTGAGTGTGAGATTTTGAATACTAGCAAGTATTATTTTCTCCTTTCAAATTGTCAAAAAAAATCTCTTGTCTTTGGTGAAAAAAAGCATATAAATCCAAGTCAGACATTTTCACACATTATCGCACATTGTAGGGCAAGGTACCAAAAAAACTTCTTTTTTTTCACATAAAACTTTGAGATTATCATATTATTTACCCATTCTCTACCTCTAAAAATTGGTATACAAGGAACTGTTATCATGCTTAACATGATAATAGTGAATTAGACCTTGTGTAGTGCAAAAATTTGACATTGACTGAAGTCAAAGTTTGCTGATCCACGAAACGCAGGGAAGAAAATGGACCTTTTTCTCTACTCAAACACTATAAAATTACAATCCGTGTGTTCAAAATTTATGAAATTCTTCACGTAAGTTACTTAATAAGTCTTAATTGAGATCCTACTCTTAAAAGTAGAAGTTAAAGTTTTTGGTTTTGTCCTTACTCATTGCACTAAAACAAGCAATTTTGAAGTGTTTTTGGTGCGAAATTGTCAATTAAATTTAGGGGATAATCCACATTAAATTGTGTACTTTTGAAAATAGTGTGGGATGTTTCAAAATTGTTGACAGAAAATTAATATGGATTAATGGAGAGGTGGTGATGCATGGTGGTGAGGTGGCAGTTGGCATCACGGAATGGAAGATATTTGGTAGTAAGTCGCGGTGAGGTGTCAATCAGCAATGTCACACATGTTGAAATGTGTCCACATCAATCATGTTCCAAATATAGAATTGATGTGGTCCACATCATTTTTAACCCACATTACCAAGGCATCCACTCTATATTTAATGTTTAGTGTAACATATTGTATGTCCTCCCTTTAACCGCTAAATTCTAAGAGTCCCCTCGAAGGACTCTTGAATTCCGAGCACGTTCCTACGGTGTCAGTTTATTGAACATTTTTCCTATAGATGGACATTACTAAAAGCTTTGCGTGAGTCCAATTAACTCCTTAATCTAACATTTAATGAGTAAGTTATAGGGTTTTAAATTTCAAATGAGGAAAACAGGCACGTTGGGCAACTCCAATCACTTTTGCTAAGACAATCTATTATATGTGAAATCTTCAATAGTAAAATAAATAAATTATTTCCTTTCATACTATCAAAAAAATTATTGTCTTTAGTGAAAAATAGCATATTAAGCCTAGTTTAACATTTTCAAACATTGTCGGGCAAGGTACCAAAAACTCTTCTTCTTTTCTACATAAAACTTTGAGATCTTAGATCGTACTTCAAACACCATAATCTTTTAATCCATGCCGCTGAAGTTTATAAAATTTTGTGAGGATGTTACTTATTAAGTCTTAATTGAGATCCTACGGTTAGTTGTAGAAATAATTATTTTGTTTTCTTCCTTGCTCATTGCACTGAAATGAGCAATTTTGAAGTGTTTTTTGTGTCAAGTTGTCAAAGAAATTTAGGGATTAACTCCGAAAGGACCACGGCCAGTTTTGCTCAAAATCTAGTCCAAAACTGCCAGTGTCAAAAAGAGGCATGAAAATCAAATTTTAAAGTGAAGTTTTAGACTTCCAACCGTAAGATTTAAAATGAACTTCTATATAAACATGCAATATTTTTTTGGTTGCAATCCACCGCACAGATATGAAGATTATAGCGTTTGAAAATCAAGAAATGGTTTTCTTCCCGGCTTGCTTAACAATGTGTAAAAATATTTGACTCGGATTAAATTATTTTTTGCACAAAAGACAAGAATTATTTGTTGACATCTTCAAAGATAGTAACATTACACATATGTATGTATGAAAATCTCAATGTCAATAGAGACTTCTGGCAAAACTTTGGAGTCGCCCGGAGTCTCCAATTTTGCACTTAGAATACCATAACTTTCTATGTAAAGGTCCGGTGTAAACTAAATATATATATATATATATATATATATATATATATATATATTTACAAAGCTATTACTATGCCACATCTTCATTAAAAAAAATCCAAAAATTCATGGTAAAAATTGAGACCATAGGAACCTGCCCAAAATGGAAAAAAATTGTTCTCCTAGGGGAAATGATTCTTTAGGGATTAAGGGTTGATCTATACAATGTGGTTGTTTGAATACTTGAACACAGTTATACAATCAAACCTCTTAATTATGACACTCCATGATACGACAACCTCAATTATATGTCACATTTCTGCGCAACCAAACTTTGGAGTCTTAAACTCCCTCTACAATGCAAATATGACACTCCATATTGTGACAATTTGAGACCTCCACTTTGTCATATCATAAGTGCATTGGAAACATGTTATCATGTTGAAAACAAGTTGTGAACACTGGGAACAAGTTGTGAATGCTTGAACAAGTTGTGAACAATGGGAACACGTGCATTACATATTAGGGTTCTTCTCTCTTGTAGGTACATTTTGGCAACCTTTTTAAATTTTATTTATTATAGATACTATTTGGCAAAAAAAATTCTTGTAGATACTTTTTGACAACATTTAGACATCTACTATTGTGCAATTTTAATAAAACCTCAATAATACGGCATTTAGGTTCAAATTGTCAAATCAACTATCATGTGACACCTCGTCCCTGACTCACACATCATTGCACTATTCGAAGCGGACTCAATAACATACGAAGAACCCACCATCCCACCCGAACAAAAAAAGCCTAGGCTTGAACCAGCTACAATACAAATACTATGTGTCCATCACCAAAACAAAACAATGGGAACCTCGGAACAACTCACCACGCTCACATCCATATCCAAAACTGTGAACATAAACCGAATACACACAAACATTGCCTCGCCCACACCCCCCCCAAACACTAGTAAACCGTAGCAAAAAATGGTCTAAACTAGCATACAATAACAACACATTAAACTACTCCATGACAAATCCCCCTCCCCAATTACCACACAAATACACACCCAAAATATGACCCCATACATAGTTACTACACGGATGAGTCCTTCAAAGAACCGGTAGAAAGTAGCCCTGGACATTGGTATAGAGAGAAAGCCGGATATGGCATATACAATCCCAACAAAGAAATTAAACTAGCCAAAAGACTTCATGGACTTCAAAACATCCTCAGAGCACAGATGATGGCCATACATAAAACACTCCAAATCATCAACACAAAATATGCCAACGAATCCGCACGTATTTTTACGGATTGCATCAATGTCCTATATCTACTAAACACACAAATAACACACCCTACTCTCCACAATAGCCACCCCGACAAAATAACACTCATGTCCATGGTACAAATGCTTCAAAATCAAACACAACCTACTACACTCCATAAAGTTAGAGCCCACGCTAATATAGAAGGAAATGAACAAGCCGATAAACTAGCCAAAGAAGGAAGAGAAAAATCGCATATTAATGCCAAAGACCCACATGAGCATACACATGCCACCCCATACTACTTCCAAAAAGAAGATTGGCCCTCCAAAGATGACACCCCGGACAAAGGCCCGGTCCGATTTTTGGGGAAATATCTCAAAAAACAAGACACATACAATGACATTGACATGATCTCAGAAAATCTCCCTTCCGTAGAAAAATGTACCGGCAATAATAACATAGACAATGAATTGTCTACAAATTTCTGGAAAAATCCCACCATTACCAATTCACAAATCACATGCCTTCTTAAATTTCGTACCGGTCAATACATGGGGAATGCCCGTAAACAACTCTTCTTTGGAATAGAACGCTTCCCATGCATAACATGCCCTAACAACCCACGAGAAAACACGGTCCCACCTTGGCTACTCCCATGTACATGTGCAACTCAACGATGCCACTGTAATGCCAGATTTAAACCCGACATACTTTGCGTTAAAGGTCTATCATACAACGACCCGGCTCCCACCCACATCGACCCAAACTATACCATTCAATTTATTGAATTTACGTATTGTAATGACAGATTTTCACCAGAAACAATTGAAAATAAAATAAACAAATATCAACCCCTCATTGACGACATTAAAAACCTCAGATGGAAAATTGACCCCCTCATAGTCATCACGGCTGGTGCCCGCGTCACAACCTATATCCCATCCATGAACACCCTTGAAGAAACTTTCAAAATACCCATGAACACAATTAAACATACCTTCAACAATATAAACACCATCGCAATCCAACATGCTATGTCCATACTATTACATAAACAAAAAATAGAGAATAATCCAACCCTCCCCGATCCACAAAACACACCATAAAACGCCCTAACTCCCCCCATCAGTCCTTCCCCCCTCAATTGTCTTTTCTCTTTTCTTTCCTTTTCTTTTGTTTTTCTCCCCTCCCTTGTTCGGATTGTGGCTTTTCTTTGTCTTGGTTTACATCCTTATGGTTCCATGTTACATAGTGTCTACCCTCGAGAGGGGGAAGTAGCCCCATACTACTAATCCCTTGCCTGGTAGGCACGGTCTTAGTGGTGGTGCAAACAGACACTTTATTCACGCCGGTCTGCTTCGGGAACTCGCGTTCTTCTTCTTCTTATGACACCTCGCTATTGCAACGCTTTTTCTATTTCTCAAATTTGACTTATTAAAGAGGTTAGACTATACAACGAAAAAGTAAGTTCTTCAAATGGAAATGGACAATAATAGTCAATCATTGTCAATAATGCCTCTGGGATCATTTGGTAGAGGAAGAAGAAGAAATTCGGTCCTCGGAGGAGACCGGCGTGAATATAGTGTTTGTTCATTATCTTCACTATGCATATGGCCATGGAACATAGATTGGTGTAATAGAACTACTCCCCCCTCTTGAGGGTAAACTCTTTTCTACACTAAGTGCTTCCTTACACTAACTGCCTTAGAGACAACCGACATGTCATCTCCCCCAAGGGCTTTGTAGGTCCCCATACAACAAGGCCTTGGGATCCCCACAATAATTGGGTGGTGGGGATCATATGGTTGATTAACCTCACCAACACAAATTAGAATTGCCCATGGAGGAGAAATGGAGATACAAAAGAGATGCACTTTCAATTTTTACTTATTCAAAATCTCAATCTAAGCTAATAAAATAATATGCTCACAAACTTTGACAACAAAGACTTGAAGAAATTCATAGTGTTTGAAGTGAAGTGGAGTATTTTTCTTTTTCTGAGCATTGAGAGGATGAGCACACTTTGACTTCATGTAAGCGAGATATTTGCCTCATAGGTGTGGATTTTTACACCATAATGATCTCACTTGCTTGTACACCTATTCTTAAAGGTAGAAGACGGATGTAGCCAATATTCAAATTATTTTGCAAGGAACAATGGTCCGAATATTAACAATGGTCCGAATATTGCCAATGCTAGTTTCAATTTTTTGTAAATCATATTTGTTACAGGATGAGAATCTAAATGGTGTAAAAGAGGGTCCATACCACATGATATTATAAAAATCAGAATCTCTAGTTTTTATGTAGATTTTTAAAAAAAATTAGTCCCTAGCCCCACAACAATGTATGAATATGTTTGACTTGTGTTCAAATATAAATTCAACACTAGAGATAGATTTTGTGCACAATATTAAAAAATAATACTTTCTCTTTGTATGAAGCTAATACTATCGACACTTGCATTTTGTTCCAACAAGCGTTTCTGGAAGATGGACCCTCATCTTAATGGCTAGATCCATGGGGCTCATTGTCCTAACCCTCTTAATCAACACCAATGGAATGTTCACAAGGTCCAAGGTACCATTTGGCAAGGACTCACCAATTATCGGCACGTTGCTTGGGGGAGAGCGGCTCAGCAAACACCAAGCAAAAGAGACTCAGGGGGGTTTCACACAGAGACCAAGGGTCGAGAGGCCGAGTGCTACTTGCAATTCGATTGGTCTTGAGCCTCAAAATTGGCCTTGGTTGACCTCTCGGCTTTCACACACAGACCAAGGGTTGAAAGGCCGAGGGCGTCTAAAATGCCTACATGGCAACACTTTTTGGAGGTTTTGGGGCCAAAAGTTTGGTCCCTCAAGAGAAGTTTGGGTCTTTATTCTCGTTCGAACCAAACTCTTGCCGAGGTGCCGAACATTTTTTTAACAAAAATATCAAGACTTGACAAGATCTCAAGCATTAGATTAAAACAATAACTTATTTTACCCTGAAATATTTTACCCAAATTTCTTATCCAAATTTTTACCCAATTTTTTATCCAACTTTTTAACCTGATATTATTACTTGATTTTTTTTTCGAATTTTCACCTAAATGTTTTTACCTGAAATTTTCTATGCCGGTGCTCATGCTGGATTTTTTTTGTATAATGAGGATTTTGATAATTTTCTTGGTTTTTTTTACCAAAAATGTGTTCCCTTGTAAACTCCATGGCTAGAGAATGTGAGAGTGGAAAATTTCATGAAAGTAAGACCCTTAATCCTTTACCGCCCAAGGATGTTTATGGAAAAACCAAGATTTATGCTAATTTTTTTCTTTGAACCGGATTTGATGGAAATACAATGCCTAATATATTAATATCTAACCTTACAAAATTGAACTTAACCCATGACCTGAACTTTGGGGAAATTTTGCACAACATTCAACAGTTGATGGAATAGATCATAGTGTTTAAAGTTATTGTATATTGGTAGTGAAAACTGTGGATTTTTTAGGGTGTCCTACTTTAACCATCAATAGATTCTTGCAAATTTTTTTTTACTTTGAATAAGAGTGGTTCACATGTGCCCTAGGTTGATATCTTTGCATTGACGTATCATATGTGAAGAAAATATTGTTACACAATTATTAGTGATTTTTTTGCTTTTTCCTACTTGATTGTATACTAAAATGTTCCAACCTTATACAAATCAAAACGGAAGTTTCATATGTGGGGAGAGAGATCAACAATCACAAAACAATGAAGACTGTCTTAAAGACAAAGTTCAATCAAAATTTAAGACCAAAATCGATGTGCATGTGTGTGAATTACAACATAGAATGTGGCATGGTATTCAATGTGTTTACTGTATTTTAGTGTGTTTGATGTATTTGTATTGTACTCCTAGCTTTTCCAAGAGTTCTATAAATCTAATTCATGATCTGATTGTTGGAGGGTGTTCATGTAATGTTTGTGCAAATTTGAATCTGGTATCTTGAAGCCTTACTCCTTGTGGATTTCATGCAAATTGAGTGTTAGCACCTCCGGAGTCCCATTTTGGGCTTCCAAGGCGGTAAAGGGTTAAGAAGTAGAAATTGACTTAAAGTATGTCAAATGGTATGGATCTCACTCAACTCGGTCCCTCAGACTTTCACACTACAAGGATCCAAAATTTGCAAAATACATATTTTAACCCCTAAAGGACCAAGTGTCAAAAATAGGCTTATTGAAAGTTTGGTCACGTTCCTATGGTGTCAATTTCCAACATTCCTCTTTGAAAATCTACCTATATAATAGTCAGTCTGTCCAGCGCTCCCTAACCCTAAACCCTAAACCAGAACCCTAATCCTGATCCTAATCCTAACTCTAAACCAAAACCATAACCTTAATCCTAATCCTAAACCCTAACCCTAAACCCTAAACCTAAGACTTCGCCGGAACATGCGCGCTGTTGTTGGTGAACGCCGTGTGGATTTGGACAACCGTACATTTCCTGAGTGGCTCCTGGCGCTGGAGGAGAACAGGCTCGAGAAGGTGAAGGATTACATGATCAGGTGTCCACAGGCGATGATTATCGGCAATCACACCTTGAACGGCTTGATCAATGCCGTCTATGGAGGAATTGTTGACGTCGAAGCAAATGCTCGCGAGTACTTCAACGATCGTGCCATCCTTGCCGCACGGAATGACGACGTTTCGCGGATCAACGCACGACGTTCCGAGGGATGCAAATTGCAATCTAAAATATAATACGTCAAACAAATTTTATTCTAAGGAGCACTAATAAAAAATCTTTCTAGGTCGGAGGGACGGGTACCACTACTAGTTTTACTATAGAAAGGTATGACCAAGACCTTAGTGAGAAAACAATTTTTTCCTAACTTGGACATTTGATGAAAAAGTTGTAGGGTTTTCAGTTTCAAATGGTGAGAGCGGGCACCTCACGCATCTCCAAAAACTTTTGCTAGGACACTCTATTAAATGTGAGATTTTTATTACTCGCAAGTAATATTATTTCTCTTCATATTGTCAAAGAAAAGTTCTTGTCTTTAGTGAAAAATAGCATACCAACCCAAGTCAAACATTTTCACACATGTCACTCATTGACGAGCAGGGTACGAAAAAAACTTATTCTTTTCCACATTAAAACCTAGATATCTTTATATTTTTCACTTTTTATTTTTTCCACAACAATATGTGGTGTAAACCACCTCATAAACTATTCGGATTATCAATCTAAAACATATTAAGTTCACAAAAAATTAAAGTGTGAATTGGCAAATTTCGAACCTCCT
This sequence comes from Bryoerythrophyllum caledonicum, assembly GCA_963971425.1. Taxonomy (NCBI): domain Eukaryota; kingdom Viridiplantae; phylum Streptophyta; class Bryopsida; order Pottiales; family Pottiaceae; genus Bryoerythrophyllum; species Bryoerythrophyllum caledonicum. The sequence goes on along the minus strand of OZ020520.1, from coordinate 14,421,058 downwards.
CTCCTTGCACAATTGTTTTGAATATGCTACACCCGTCTTCTACCTCGAAAACTTGGCGTATAAGGAACTAACATCATGCTTAGGGCCGGTTTATACTTGGCGCCGGATTGAGGGTCGGCCGGGACTCTCCAAGTTTCAACCAATAGGGTCTCTCAATCTCTCAAAATCCAACCCAAGAGCTTTATACTTGGGGCTGTCCGGAACTACATTTCATCCTACGTGTCACCATAGGTGGCAGGGTTTTGGGCCAAACCTTCTGGCTCCAATGGAGCAATCGGGACGAGGTTTGGGGTGGCCCAAACTCCCATCTCGTGCCGGATTCGGTTCCTCCATTGGATCCTTCAAATAGCTACTGTCAATTAATAAATATATTTTAAAGATTATTTTTTGTTTTTTATTTTGAAAAAATAATTTATTTTTTTATTTTTTATTTTTTATTTTTTTGGATTTTATTTTTTATTTTTAAACTTTGTTTTTATTTTAATTTTGGAAAAGTAAAAATACTCCTTCCTTTTGGATATGCACCCAGAAAAGGGATTTGGTAAAATAAAATAAATAAAACTCTTTTCTCCAATAGTCAATATAGGAAGAGGAATTAGAAGTTGCATATAAATGAAAAAAAAACTCTTTTATTTTGGACCTATAAAAAATAAGAGAAAAGGGAATTTTTTAATGAAAATAGAAAAAATACTCTTATTTTTTGTTTTTAAAAAAATGTAGTAAGAAAAGAAAACATATAAAGTAAATATATGAAACCTATTTTTCTTTAAACTAGGAAAGAAACAAAGACAAAAGCTTGACACATGTGCTTCTATAATTTTTAGTTGAGCCTTATGAAAATCTAAGACACTTAAAGATTGGAAATTTAGCCCTAGAATCCGGCCCCAACACTTTACATTGACTAGGGCCAAGATGATGAATTTGAAATCCGGCCCTAGAATCCGGCCTCAATGCTTTACATTATCTAGGGCCGGATGGAAGAATTGGGGCCGGATTGAAGGCCCCACGCCCTAGGCCTAATGTATACCGGGCCTTAATAAGATGGTAATTGATTTAGACCATGTACAGTGCAAAAACTTGACACCAAGTGAAGTCAAAGTCTGCTGATCCACACTTGGTGGCCAAGTCGCTTCACACTTGGTGGCCAAGTCGAGTGGCCGTCGATTTCCACCAATGAGATTGCTAGAATGGCCAAAGTCCAGACTTTGGGCCTTCACACTTGTGCCCAAACTCCAAAGGCCGTCGTCCTACATGGCAACACTTTTGGGCTGTTTTGGCGCCAAAGCGACGGCCTCTTGAGCAAAACTTGGGTCGTCCTTTATAGCGGAGCCAAACTACAATCGAGAGTCTGTCGAAGTTTTTAATAAAATAATTAAAAACTGAAAAGGTGTGAACCTTTAGATGAAAAAGGCGGAATTTTTTGGCTGATTTTTTTTGGCGTAATGATATGAGGTTTGGACTTTGGACGTGGCCTTTGGGGCTTCACACCACGACTGGCCAAACCTTCAATCTATATTATTTAATGTATTTTTTTGGCAAAAAAGTTTGGCCTCTCGCCATAGTTTGGCCACTCATTTTGATGGACGGTCACTCGACTTGGGCATAGTGTGAAGCGACCCTTAGGTTAGGGGTTTTGTTTTTTTTTGTGAGTGGCCGGCCTTGGTGCGCCTTGTTGTGTTTCTTTGTTCCCTTTCTTACAATGAAAATTTTGGTTTCAATTGTGAAAAAAACAAGAAGAAGAAAAAAGCCGCACGCACATTGTTCTTATTTACATACATCCTAACATAATGTAATGACACATCTTCCAAAATAAAAAGAAAAATACAAAATAAATAGAATTGTGATGAAAGTTGCCATCATAAGAACCCGCCCCAAATGGCAAGTGGCAAAACGTTGGGTGCGGGTTAGAAGAGAATCCAAGACAGAGTGCTTTGGAATCTATGTACAAATATGGGCCATCCACAACATGGAGAGCCGTCATGCAAAACGACAGCTGGTGCATCAAAAGGTTGTACAATTCAGGATAAGTTGAGCCAAAATGGCTCATCGCTGGCCCATTTGGGCTGCTTTTGCTATTTATTCTCGCTGCTGTACGCACTTTCTCATCCGTTACCAGGCTAGAACATGCTAGAGAGAACAATTTATTTAGAGTCAATTTGATTTCGGCCAAAATAAATAAATAAACAATTCAAGGTATATTAACTGGACTACCTTTGATACCACCTATATTGACAAGGCTATACTAGCTTTTTGCCCATGATGGAAAACGAAGAAGAACCTGCACAAATACAGTTCATTATGTCAAAAAACCTTATTAGTAATTAGCGTAGCAGAAGTGGCCTTCTTAGCAAAAAGTTACCATGGAGTGTGTAATTAAAAGAGATGAACTTCTGCCCAGCCGCAGTTTCTATTTATACTACTTGATTAACGGGCTTCGTACGACTCAGCGATCCCCTTACCACGTATAGAGAACAATAAAGAATATAACTCCAGCTACCAATACAAACACTGTGGGCCAGTAGGGCAGCTGCACGATTTCTTGACGCTTTCAGACCATGGTTCGGAAATACTTGAGAGAAAATAAGCTTACTCTGTAGCGGTAGCACATGCTCCGCACAGTGACAATAGATGGGCAGCCCGCTCCACCGCTCACACGATTCCTGGATGACGCTGGAGGAGACGAGAATCATGTGGTAAGAGTGCCATTATATTTGTCTAGAAACAGCACAACATTCAAGACCTTGCTCACACACCACCACTGAGTGTGACAAGCCAAGTCGCAAGGCTTCGGTTCGCACCAGTATCCGCTCTTCTTCCGTCAAGAGAGGAGAGAGGGTCAAAGTGACTTCCCTATCTGACTTTCTAACAGTAACATCACCTTTCCAACAAGAGGGATTTGACTCTACATCAGAGGTAGCGAACTGTTGTAGAATAACACGAAGGGCAGAGAGCCAGATAGGCTGGGCAGTAGTGAAGAACTGCAGCATTGCCCCGGACGGAAGCGCAATGCCTCCTACGTCGGTCTCTTCCACTGCACCAGTTGCATGATAATCTGACCCGCCCACCTTCAGAAGGTTGCCAGCGCAGTCCACCCATGCTGTGATACCAAAAACCACCACCTCATGTCAAGTCATTCCTTCAAAGATACGAACGGGAGACCAATGAAAGGGCCATACCAGGGTCTTTCCCACCACTTCGGTAAACCTCCATACCGTCTAGACCTGCGTCTTTGAGGCGATCAATAAGAGGGCTGGGATTCTTCAACGACCATGGGTGCGCAAGAATTGCTAGGCCACCAGTTCGATGGATTAGACGCACAACCTCCTCAGCAGGCTGCTCTGCACCTCTGCAGGTATGTCCATTGAGAGGTCAATAAGTATGACAAAGGCATCATGACTGAGTTGCATATTCAAAAGGTTGGAGGAAGTAGTACATACGCAACATAGGCAGGGCCAGAATCTCGGAGATATTTGGTAAAAGCCTCGCCAACAGTATCGACATGATTGGCTTCTACCAAGGCGCGGGCCACATGTGGCCTGCAAGGTGCCACACCATCGCCTGCTATGTCCAGGACCCTCTCCCATTTCACAGGCTTGTTGAGGGCTTTCAGCTTCTGCACCATTCCCTTGGCACGAGTGTAGCGCCCTTCACGAATCGTACTCAGACATGCCTCGAGCTCTTCAGGATGCGCTGGACCACAACAGCTAAAGTAAGCCAAAATGTGAACATTATCCTCCTCTCCCCGTTGCTGTTGCGAGCTGCCAATACACAGGAATATTGATCACGACACGATCTAGCAGTGGTGTATCAACCTGCATGAACAAAAGCATTGACATCAACTTCTAAGATGCCAAAATATAAACCTATCATCTCTAGGAACTTGAGAGCCAGAGTTCGAGAAAAGAAGAACAACAAACCTTGATGCAAACTTAGCGCTGATCTCCACGCCCGGAATGAGCCTTATCCCAAGCTCCCGTGCAACTTTCAATGCAACAGGTACCCCCTCCATAGTATCGTGATCTGTAAGCGCCAAAACATTCACCTGTATTTATGCAAACACACTACCAGTTCACACCCAAACGTCCACAGAGCACAGAAGACTGAAAACAGTGTACAAACAACAGCAGATCATTTCCATCCCCACGCTACAAAAGAAAGAAACCATACCCCATTCCGGTGAGCTCTCGTCACTAAATCAGTCGGCGACAACCTGCCATCACCTACAACCAATACTCAAGGAAATCAAAAACATCAAAAATCCCGGCCAAGTCTCAACCAAAGCAGAATTGGTTAACAAAAGAACAATGAAAATCACATCAAGTTACGAAAACAATACATATTATATTCACATGCAGCATATGTTCAAAATTTTACACCAGGTTTAGGGTTAAACTCCTCCTTGAATTCAGATCACATTAAAACGCATCTAGAGTCATCTCAAGCACGAAGATGAGAAATGAGATGACAAGCAGCCATCAATTTAGTAGGTTAAATATTGGATTATTTTCTTCTTCACTGGGAATTGAAGAAGAAGTTTGGTGGCTCACTGCAAGTGCTGTGCGTGTGGAGGTCCATTCTGGTGAGAGGAGAATCCGAGGAGCGCAGCGCCCATCTCGAGAGCGCGGCGTGAACTGCAGCGAGGCGAGCTGGATCCTTGGAGAGCGGCTTCTTCGCTGCTTTCTTCTTCTTCTTCTTGCCGCCACTCACTCCGCGCGAAGCCTTCCCTCCCGCCATCACCCAATTCGACAACAAACACCTATCCCACTAAACCCTAAACCTCTCACACACAACTGGCAGGCTCCACGAAAGGAAATCAGAATGTACAAGCATGACGCCGCGTTCGCTCCCTGGACGCAGGCAGGGTATCGAACCCCCAGGTATCTTCGCCTCGGTATCGACGCCCAGGTATCAGAAAGCGGGGATGCGGAATGTGACCGTTGCGCCTCCTTCCTGATATGATCTGCTTCCTTGCTAACGTGATGTAAGGATCGTTGTCGCAGGTGGTGGTTCGAGGGAGCGCCTGCGATTGTTTGCCTTCTTCATGTTGCCTTCATCACGTTGCCACCTTGTCTGCTGGAGTAGCCGTTGGGGCGTCGGCGTTGCGGGCGATCAGAGACTTGACCTGAGGAGAGAGAGGGATTACTCCAGTGCCTGGTCAGTTGGGTCTTGACTTATCTATTCGGCTTGTTAGGAACCATGCATTGGTCATGACTTAGACCAAATGCGTGATGGCTCCAGTGAGGGACGCTTAAGGTCTCGGGGAAGATGTGGAAGGAACTCAGGGCTTGTTATGCTTGAGCCTGGCTATTGATGAGTGTGTCTTGGCCTGGTGACGGAAGTTGAGAGGATTTGTGAAGTTTTGTGGCAGCTCAAACCTGGGATTGTAGTGTTTGGAGGAGACTGTGTGGATTATGTTGCCATGATGGCACTTAACGTATGTGGGTCATAAGCGGTGAAACTGGTGTGTGGGTAGCTGCAAGGATTGTTGGTCTGGTACTCACTGTTTTCCTGTCTGTGTTCCTGCAGCAGCCACATAGATTGTTTTTCTTCGGCGATCTTGAAGGGGAGGTTTTTTGTGATCATGCAGGCACTGAGCTGTGGGAGCCCCCTGGTTACTGGAGGAGGCATCATGGTTTTCCCTGAGGTAAAGCATTTTTTTTTGTTGTTTTCTTCTGACCGATCCACCAGAAACGAATTTGACATATTGATCTGACATTGCTGTTGGAAAATGAGCTGCAGCAGCTGGAGAAGCCTGAGGTTGTGAATCCAGTCAACATTCGCGTAGCTGCTGCATCCAAGACGGACCTTGGCACAGTAAGTTCCCAGATCCAGATGCGCATTCTTTGCAGCCTGAGTACTTTAGGTTTGTGGCGTTGTTCATGTTGCGGACGTTCGTGTTGTGCAGCCAAAGCGTGCAGCTCCATCTGGGTCTAGGGTTTGTCCCACTCCGAGAAGCGTGCAGGCACTATCTGATGAAATGAGGACGCGTGCCTCCCAAACCCAGGAGTCGTTACAAGTTGATGTTGCCGACTTGGAGAACGAGCCTACTATTGTCCCCAGCTTCACCACGTACTCCAATCCAGCTTTTGAACCCCTGGATATCATCGGGAGTACTCCTCTTAAGGCGCCAAAGCAGGTAAGATATCGTTTACTTGTGGATGTCTAGAGTGTGTAACAACTAGAGAATTAATACTGGTATTTTGATCTGCAATTCTTCTGTAGCAACTCAGATGCATTTCAGAGTTTGGAATTGACACCAGAACGATAATTTGTGTGCAGCCACCGTGCATTCCAGTGGATTCAAACGGACTGCGGCTATGTCCGACGCCGAAGAGCACACGCTCTTCAACATCTCCAGGGGCCTCCAAGCTGCGCTTTCCAAAAGCTACCGCTTTCCAGCCCCTCGAGACGATCCCAAGTCCAACAGTAGCCAAGGATCAGGTCAGTTGTTGACCTAGAGTGTTTCTATACATTTAACGTAACTTGGAGACTCACATGCAAATTATGTTTCTACAGACCAAGCGAGTAGTAGTACTGGGAGACTCAAATGGACAGTGGACACAAGAAACTCCCAAAGCGTCCAAACAGGTGGTCATCACACCGAGAGGAGGGAGACCAGCTACCTCTTGCGCAGAGAGTATGGCTCCCAGAGCGTTGTTCAACAACAGTAGCGCTTCAATCGTGAAGAAAAGGGCAAGGACCGGTGAAGACGAGGTCCCAAGAACTACCAGGTCCAAAACTGAAGCCGAGAAGATTGCCACCTTCCTCAGGTCTCCAGCCGCAAGGGTGCGATCGGACGGTACCCGAGAAGAGTACCGGTTGGGCGTGTCCGGCGACGAGCTCGTGAAGAAGTTCATGGAGAAGAAGATGATGATGGAGAAGGGATGTCAATGCGACACCATGACAGCGTGCATAGGATGTAATGCTGTGTCTAAGGAATCGACATCTCTTGCAGCCCGGAGTACTCCTCTTTTGAGGAGCCCTTTCGTGAGGACGCCTACCACAGCTTCTCGATGTGCCAGGACAACAACCCCTCAAGGCTCTGCCAAGAAGAACCTCTCGGTGCTGTTGGAGGCACAGAAGTGAGGATCAGGTGGCAGAGAACTATCAATTGTTCATTCTCGTGAACAAATCTCAACTTTGGTTGGCTTCTGTAGTTTGTACATCAACGTAGACTTTTCAGCCTGTGTACCATTCTTGCTCGCAATTTCCATCAATTTTTAAAGTTGTCCATTGACAGAACCATTCCTTTTCGAATTTTCTCATTCTAGCTCTGTTGAATTTCTTGCTCAAACTTGGGGTGAGTTTCTTAGTCAGCCTCTGGTGGATTCCCTTTTCAAACTCTGGACTGAAACTGGTTGGTGTGTGACCCTTCCACCGCTTTCCTAGTCCAATGAAAGGATATATGGTAAGCAATCAATACAAAAATATTGTATGCCTCGAGCAGTGGATTACGTTACAATGTAATTGACTGGACTTGGCACACGCGGAAGACCAATGAAGTCCAGAAACAGTAATCGAAAGCATCTCATTTTGTGTCATATTGTTGACTTGGAATAATGAGAAGAACCTCCAGCTTACCCTTTCTCATGATCTGCAGGACCAAGCATCATCATCTTGCTCATTAGTTCCCACCTAACACCAAAAATGCCTCTGGTCGCTCTAGTTTGTGTTGATCTTCTCTTCCATTTAGTTCGTCATTTCATTCGGTTCCAAAACAAGGAACGGAAAAGACTCCAAGATGAAATGAGAGGACAAGATTGATTGAAAATGCTAATGAAAGACCAGGAACAGTGAAGAAATTGAGGAAGACTGGGACTGCCCCTGGAAGCATATCCACCATGAAGGAGGAGTTAACCCTTTAAGGCCTATTGTCCATTTTGGGTTTGTCTTGGCACAATAACCTCAATATCAAATGCTACAAGCCATCTCCATGAAAAATTTAAACAAGGACATAGAGGTGGAGGAAGATGGGCATCTATTGAGACCATAACCACAAAAATTGGTGCAAGCATGAGCGAGCTATAGAGATTTCCATAAAGGGGGTCGTGATAAAATGTACAGTATGCGTATATGTTGTTTTGCATGATTCAAAACACTCGTAGATTCTTGTAGGTTAAAAAGGCTCATTGGCCTCAAAGGGTTTAGGGTAGCATGTGTTGTGTAGGTCCTAGGGGCGTATTTAGTTGTATTGTCACCAACAAATGCTTGATTCATGTAGGTTATTATCTATTCCCATCATCCATTCTTCCTGGCATGCTACAAAAGATGGTTGGCTACATCCACAATTTGACAAAGGACCCGCAATACGTTTATTAGTAGGATGAATCTTTTCTTTTGTGACAAATGCAACATTCTTTCATATTAATTTTGCACTTTCTTTTATTTCTTAATTTTTACCACAAATACACTTAGAGACTTGACCCCAATGAATCAAGGTGCGAAAAGACCATGAAACCTATTTTGAATGCTATAATCTTTTAATTTGTACACGAAAGAAATATTAAAATTTTCCCTATGTTCTTCTAGTAGTATATAACAAGGTCGTGTGATTAAAAATAGAATGAGATCATTATTTGTAAGACTGACAATGTTGCCGTACCATAATACTTTTGAAGTTCTTTTTCCAAAAACATAGTTGTGGTCATTTAGAAGAACAACTCTATAGAAAAAATTATAACGTATTTAAATCAATTGAACACACCCTAAAACAAGTATCCGTGCCACATAAAAATCCTTATTCCAATAATGATATTTTGTGAAAAACCAATTAATCAATTCATAAAAACTATAAGTTTTTACTCTTGATAAATTGGTTTTTACCAACTAATAGTTCATCCCCTACTTTGAATTGTAAAATCTTCATCAAAAGTAAAAAAACATAGCATTTCCAAATCAATTAGCATGGTTACACTAAATATCATTATTAGTATAGTGTGGGTGGCACTATGAGGAATAATATAAGATATAGGCCCTCCCACAAATGCATATATATATATATATATATATGTAGAGAACAATAGAATTACAATTTAAATCAATGATTTCATTGATTTTTCCAATGAAATGTGAATTAGTAATGAATTTTCAAAGTGTGTTGCCATGTTTAGCCGTCGCCCGCCAATAAGTACCCCCCCAAAAGCGTTGTCCAAAAGTGAGGGGTTTTGATTAATATCAAACCTTCATTTGAAGCTGAATGAGTGATAATGGTATGGAAGTAGATTGGATACACCCCAATTTTAGAAGTCTTGCTTATGGTTTTGGTTTGTTACGAGGGGGTTATAGTACATGAGGATTGAATTGACCATTCTTGTGCCGAATAATTATTTATTTCAGAAAATAGAAGTTCAGCAAAGTTCTAAGAATTTACGAAGAATATTCAGCAAAAAAATTGATGTTTTTGAAAAAGAATTTCCAAACATTTTGGCACCTATTTTAAAGGATCACTTATTGCCAATAATGGTTCTCAACTATAATATTCTCCATTTAACCCATTTTTCACCAATTGATGTTTTTGAAAAAGAGTCTCCAAATATTTTTAGAATTAATTTTCAGCGAACCCGACCGCTACCGTAACAGAATTGGTTTCTATGCATGCATGTGTGCAGTCAAGCTTTGCCCTTCCACTTTCGGAGGTTTCAATACTTTTATTTTAAAGGTGGATTTACTTTTTCGTTTTACTGCACTAAACACTCAATATAGTGTAGATTCATTGTTGATGTAGATCACCCACACTAATTTCCATTAAAGCATGTGCATGCCAAGTTCTGATTGGGTATTTGTTCTCAAGCAAGTGTGTGTCAGTCAACAATTGCATGTAATTTTTAATTAGTGTAGGAAATTTCAAATAGTCCAGTCTACACTATATTCAGGGAACGGTGTAGTTGGAGCGGACCATGTCAAGGCATGTGCGCGAAGAGTCCGCACCACTTGCCGGCAGCGGAGCCTTCCTTTCCACTCGCGAAGCCAGCTAGAAACCGACTAGCTTACTGCAAATCACAGGATTCCACCACCACCACTCCAACGTAGAATCTCAACAACAACGACATCATCGTCTTCAAAAAGACACAAACCTCAACAGCATGTAGTAGTCAACTCCAACCAAGCTCACCTGGTACTACTTACTAGACTTTTCAAAATTTTCAGGAATCACCAAAACTCATCACTTCTCTCTCCTCATCTCAGAGATCGGAAGAAGAAGAAGAGCAGCCTGCCATGGACCTTTCACATCTTGGGTTTGCTAGTTTGTGCTAGTTGGGAGCAGCGGTGAGGATTTGGGGGTGTGGTGCATTGCTGGGAGTTCCTGAGAAGCGGAGGTGGAGCTTATGAGGAGATAAACCTCGACTGGTAATGTGACAAGAGCGGTGGAGGGGTTTTTCAGTTACAACTTGTGTGTTTTTTTGTTTTTTGGGCCTTTTTTTCTTCTGAATTGGATGGTGGTGTTGTTGTTGTTGTTGATGATCTCAGCTTTGGAGGAGTGAGTGAGTGGTGGTCTGTGGGCCGTCATCATCATCATGTCGAGGAGGGCCGAGAGAAGGGGAGGGCTTCGCCTGGCAGTTCCGAAGCAGGAGCCCATCAGCAAATTCTTGTAAGTTGGGCGGCGAGGTAGCTCTTAGGGTTTCGTTAGGGATGAATCTTATAATGTTAGTTCGAGGATGATCAATTAGGTGGTGCTATACGATCCAGTCTCAGTTGTTTACATTGAGAATATCTGTTTTTTTAAATGATGATTCCGGGAGCATGTAACTAGCCACATGCATCTTCTTAAGAGTGAAGAACTTGGTGTGCAGGACTGCTAGTGGGACTTTTCAGGATGATGACATCAAACTGAATAACCAAGGGCTTCGTGTCGTTTCTTCGGAGCCTATCCCGAATGTAGGTTGATTGTGTGCATGTTTGTTATGGTTATGGTAAAAGCCCGCTGGATATGATTTATCAGCTGCTGAGCTTGTTCTGTTGGGACGCAGGCGGCTGGCCCCTCAGATGGGCAATTGTCACTGGCGGACTTGGAGATGGTGCAGGTGATAGGCAAGGGTGCAGGGGGCGTTGTGCAGCTTGTCCGCCATAAATGGACCAATGAGACTTATGCATTGAAGGTGCATTTTCTTGGGCAATTTTCTGTTCAAAGGATATAATTTTGCTTTGAAGAGCTGAATGAAGAAGTTTTGTTCAGGCGGGATTATGATGGGGTGTTTTATGATATGCTGCAGGTGATCCAAATGAATATTCACGAAACAGTGAGGAAGCAGATTGTTCAAGAGCTGAAAATCAACCAGGTTTCTCAGTCGCAGTGTTCTCACGTTGTGGAATGCTACCATTCCTTCTACAACAATGGCGTCATATCTATCGTGCTTGAATACATGGACGGGGGCTCGCTCTCCGACATTCTTAAGCTACAAAAGAAGATCCCTGAGCCGTATTTGGCTATTATCAGTAAGCAGGTGAGTGTCCTCAGTTGTGTCCATAGTTGTGCAACGCCCTGTTTCAGGCTGCCATGTAGTATCTAGAGAGCTGACTATACTCTGGAAGGACCATGCTAGGTACTAAAAGGATTGCTCTACCTACATCAAGTCAGGCACATTATCCATCGTGATATCAAGCCCTCCAACCTCCTCATCAACCACAAGGGCGAGGTCAAGATTTCTGATTTCGGCGTCAGTGCTGTGTTGGCCAACTCCATGGGCCAGCGCGACACCTTCGTTGGCACGTACACATATATGTCGGTGAGTTCATCTCACCATGTTGCCACTACATCTTCACAGATTTTACACCCCTCACTCCCCTGTGGCATATGGTTCCCTTGGCAGCCAGAGCGCATCAGCGGTGGGCAATATGCATACGACAGTGATATGTGGAGTTTAGGGTTGACGCTGCTGGAGTGTGCACTGGGGCGCTTTCCGTACCAGCCACATGGACAGGAAGAGGGCTGGCTCAGTTTCTATGAGCTCCTGGAGTGCATCGTTGAGCAGCCGCCCCCTGCCCCACCTGCCGACAAATTCTCCCCCGAGTTTTGCTCTTTCATTGCAGCCTGGTAAGTTCCAACATGCACCGCTCTTCGTCAGGTTATATCACTGCTCGTCGGTGGGGTACTTTTCACGATATAAATCTTCTCCCGTACACTGTGCAGCATCCAGAAACGTCCCAAGGACCGGCCTTCAGCAGCAGATCTACTTGTAAGTATACTCACTGTGCACCTCCTCCCCAACAGTGGAAGTTACAATGCACAAACACGAACAGATATTGAATGTTGAGCCCTGGCACATGTTGGGGATGATGCACTCTTGTCCCAGTAGTAGCGCTCAAATGCCTGCTGCTGTTGCCTTTTCACAAGTATCACCTTGTTTCGGTAGCTGGATGGCAATCTTAGACCATTCAAGGGGAATAGATTTCTTTGTAAAGTCAGCCATAGTTTCAATAAGATACCGTTGCTCTGATTTATACTTAGATATTGGTCTTCTGATTTATAATATTATTTTTTCCTCAAGCTATTAGATCAATGGAAGAGTCTCTCCACTAGCTAGGATTCTTATCAAGTATGGAAGAGCTTGGTGGTCACTAAAATCAAGGGAAAAGTAGTTTTAGCCACCTTTGAGAAGGAAGAAAGAGAGGTAGCCACCTTTTTCCTCTGTGAACTGATTATAGAGATTTAGAGCTACATAGGGGTGATTATAATAATCAAAAAAGAGAAAAGAGGTCAAATCTGTTTGCCTCAGTTCACAAATAACTCATGATTTGAATGTGTGTTGCCAGACGCACCCATTTTTGGAGAAGTACAACGAAGAAGAATATCATTTGAGCAAGTTGTTGCCACCCTTGGCACCTCTCTCATAGGTTGGCATCTGAATCAAACTTGTTTTAGGTTTGATCTCGTTGGAAGCTTGATAGCTTGTAGAAGTAGTGGGCAGGACTTTGTTATCCCCAGGTTGTTCTTTATGGATCAATAGATCTTTTTTCTAATCCTCGCCTATGTAGTTAGTTGTTTGGGTGGTACGTTGAGTATCAATTCAAGGTGGAACACTATAGGAAGTAGTAGATATTCTCACCACCGTTTCCAGGCCATTTTGCAGGTGGGCTTTTCTCCTCACTGTAACTCCTTTGTTAATTAAGGTGTTGCTTGGCAAACCTTAATTTGGGAACTTTATGTCATGGTGCTGTTCATCCCCTAAAGGATCACAACTACAGTGACAACTACAGTGACCTCAACAAATGAGTCAATGCATGTATCTATCAACTTTGGAGAGACACATATGGAAGAAGAATGTACCACTTTTAAAAATAAAAATCATGTACAAAGCCCACTGAATTATAGATTCACATGACGTGGTAGTTTTTCTCAAAAGATATATAGAATTTGAGTTGGGGTTTAAAGAGTGAGTGCGCCCTCATAGACTCATTTGTTGAGGTTACTTTCCTACATTCTTGTAAGACATTTAGTGAAGTTGTAGAGGTAGCATTGGCAAGATGAGGCCAATTTCAAGAGAGGCTGAAGTAGAAGTTGCACTGTTGATCAAAGGCAAAAGTACAAGAGAGGTTGCAAAGTCTTTGGGTTTCTCACAATCCATAGTGAATAGAGTGAGGAGGAAACATTGTAGTAGCCTAGAATTGCCACAATGAGTTCGCCAAGAGATTCTTACTACTTTAGAGAAACGACTTGCAATGTGCTTGGTCACTATCGGAGGGCTAGAAACAACAATTGAGGCAACAAAGGTGTTAAGATTGGTAAGAGAAGTAGGACTTTGTGACAACACTGTGAAATGCTTTGAGAGATGTGGGATTGAGGGCTTGTGGAAAGATTTCAAAGCCTTGACTGTCACAAAAGAATGTACAAAGGAGACTTCGTCTTGCAATAATTCACAAAGTTTGGACTGTAGAGGATTGGAAAAAAGTGGTGTTTAGTGACAAGACAAAGATTAACCGCTTCAATGCTGATGAGAGGTCTTGGTGTTGGGTCAATGACAAGGAAAGTGTCCCTGATTGTGCTGTAAAACAAACTGTAAAGCATGGCAGAGGGTTTGTAATGTTGTGGATTTGCATGACAGTATGAGGTCTAGGTGATTTACAAAGGGTGGAAGGGCATATAAATGCTAAAGACTATATTCCACTCTTACATAGGGATTTGTACTTGAGTTTGGACAGATTAGGGTACTTCAATCTTGACAAAGTCATTTTTCAACATGATAATGCTCCTAAAAATGAAGCAAAGATAGTTCAGAAATGGCTTTCGGAGCAACCATTTCATATTTCAGACTCGGCCAACACAATCTCCAGACCTCAATCCCATTGAACATATTTGGGCTACTCTCAAACGTCGTCTAAATTCCTATTAAATTCCTCCTATCGGTCTTCTTCGAATATGGCAGTGTGTGGAGGAGAGTTTCTATACCATTACTACAAAATGAGTGTGAAAGATTGTATGATAGTATGCACCATCAAATTGCAGCAATTTTGGGTGCTCATGGTAAGTGAACAAGTTTTTGACTATTATTTATATATGGCCTCAAAAAATGAGTTTATGTATATTCTCAACTTTGGATTAATGTATTTTGACAAGTATTGGGCAATTGAAATTCATTACTCTTCAGGTTGTGTATTACTGCATGTTCTACAACTTTTGTATCTAACGTTTTCTACTTTGATCATTCATGCTCACAACATTATCATTTTTATGATACAGTCAATCACATGAACTCATTTCTTGAGGACACTATATGTTATTCAAAAAATGTCTCAAAACTAAAGGTTCTACTTCAAGTAGCACATATTCACAGGAGGATCCCCTATCATTTATGGTGGTAAGCTCATACTTCAGAGTTCTAGAAGAGTAGAGCATACATTTTGGCCGATTACAGCATTTGAAGCAAGACAAAAAGTGTTTTTTGCACTTTCATTTAACAAGGACATCAATTTATTAACTTTAAGATTTTACACACAAGTAATCAAGATGCTCTTCAAATAAACTATCACGTTTCGATGTCCCTTTACTTTCACAAATTATTGTGGTACGTGACAGTATTGCACACACACATCCTCCGAACGTCGCGGCATTCTTTCGCCACCCAGAATCGGAATATCACCTCACAGTCATCCACCTATCTTCTTGCGAAGACACCTACCAAATTCTCCACAAACCAACAACCTGATTCTGTAGATCCTGAATCTAAAGAAAACATCGTCATTGTGCAGAGCAATCTCATCTGCACAACTGGTGAAAAACTAGATCTAAACATGACATGCGGCAGTCGATCACAAGGGAGTGTCTGTACGGCCAGCAGGTTGAGGAATCTTGGACCGTCCTCGCCGAAGCGAGAATTTGGATCGGATGGATCTCGGGACGCGGTCCAAGAGGAGGTGCACGCCGATGACGGCGATCATAATCAAGAAGGCGATCCCGACAGCCACCCAGATGCGGTCGTCCAGGAGGAAGATGAAGATGACCGCGATGATCATGAATATCTGGCATGGCAGGCCGAACTTCGCGAATTCCATGAACTTGTAGTCACCCGCGGCGTAGACCATCAGGTTGGTCTGGTAGCTGTACGGCAGCGTGAACCCGGCTGACGCGCCCAGCATAAGAACCACGCTCATGCGCGTAGGCACCACGCCCAGCTCGTCGCCCAGCCTTGAGGCGATGGGGTACATGATCGCCGCTGCGGCGTTGTTGCTCACGAGCTCTGACAGCAACGCCGTGGCGATGTAAACTGCGACGTAGGCCGCCCGGAGCCCGCCGATGGCGCGGCTGATGGAGATGAAGATCTCGGCAATGGCCTCCGCGACATTGGACTCCTCCATCGCGGTAGAGAATCCGAACGCGAAGGCGATGGTCACGTAGACGCGCCAGTCGATGCTGTGACGCGCCTGGTCCGAGTTCAGGCACCGCCCCAGCAGCATCAAGCCCGCAGTCAACACTGCCGCCGTGAACAGGTCGATCAGGTCCTTGTCCATGGCACTGCCCACGATCTGCGTGCCGATCATGACCCCTCCCAGGATGAGCGCTAGCCACATGCGCGACGATTTCACGGGGGACGACTCGGGCACGCCAGAAATCAAACTGAAGGCCGCGTCGTTGCGGTTGCGGTGCTCAAATTCGGTCCCCGTGTCGAGGAGCAGCACGTCCCCGCCTTGCAGCTTCACGTCGCGCACGTCGGTGGACAGGCGCTCGCCCTGACGATGAATCGCGAGCACCACCGCATCGTACTTGTTGCGGAAGTGCGATTCGCGTACAGTGGATCCCACCAGCGGACTATCGGAAGCCAGCGATGCCTTCACCAGCTGGCGGTAGAGAATGTCAGTTTTCAGCTTGGAAACTTGAGACGCTTGGGTGTGCTCCAGACCCGTCATCTTGAGCAGGAAGTGCACCCCGAACACACCGCCCGCAAACCAGATGGTGTCCCCGACCTCGACCAAGGTGTTATCTTCGATGGCCGACACGTGCTCTCCAGACTTACGATCGATGGCGACAATGGCGAGCCCGTTGATACCTCGTAGTCCTGCGTCGTGGACGCTTTTGCCCACGCCCTTAAATTTGCTAGTTACTTTCATGGCCGAGAGATACTCCTTCTCCAGTCCCTCGTCTAGCTGCTCCAGGTTCTTGAACACG
Source organism: Bryoerythrophyllum caledonicum (assembly GCA_963971425.1). Classification (NCBI taxonomy): domain Eukaryota; kingdom Viridiplantae; phylum Streptophyta; class Bryopsida; order Pottiales; family Pottiaceae; genus Bryoerythrophyllum; species Bryoerythrophyllum caledonicum. The sequence goes on along the minus strand of OZ020520.1, from coordinate 14,404,461 downwards.
GCCGTGACCTCCGGCTTCTGCAGCACATCCTTGCTCTCCGCCAGCAGCACCACAACGTCGCCTGCGTTCACCGTCATCTCGCTCAACCGACCCGGCTGGCGCGTGTCGCCGCGCTTCAAGCCTAGTACAGCCACGTCGAAGCGCTTGCGGAAGTCTATCTGCCCCAAAGTCTGGCCGATGATGTCCGCGTCCTTCTTCACAGTAACCTGTCACCATAAACCCAGATGATCAATCACAACGTAACTTGCAATTATGATTTGCATCTAGAAAGTTTTGCACAAAAATGCCTGTGGTATTGAAAACTGCCGATATAGCCATATCAGTACCTGTACAATCTTCGAGGACTGGTCCACGCCGCCAGGGCTGCGAGTTGCGCCATTCTCCAGAGCAGATGGGTCATCACTCCCCTTCAACGACCTGGCGGACTCACTTGTCAGGAGCTCCAACCCCAAAGCCTTGGCGTAGAAATGCGCCTGTTCAAGCTCACCGCAGAAGTACAGGTGGTCGCCGCCTTCCAAGAGATACTGAGGCCCCACCGCATGCGTGACTCTTCCCTGCAGATGACAGAAAAATAATATCATGAACTGCAGTGCATAAAAGCCAATTGGCGAATTTCACGTCACTGATTATGTGATATTCTTTTGTATTGTCAATATGCGTTCAGTACCTGACGCTCCACAGCGACGAGGAACAAGCGTTCCATGCCTTTGAGGCCGGCTTCGCGGACGGTGTTGTTGGCGACAGGGGACGAGTGCGGCACTCGGGCGACGAGCAAGAGGTCGGAGTGGCGCTTGTTATCATCCACAGGGAGAAGCCAGTGCGACGCCAAGACGGTGTAAATGAAGCCGGCGATGGCGTAGGGGATGCCGAAGGGGGTGATGTCGAACATGCCGAACTTAGCCTCGCCGGGGTTCTTCTTGGCGTAGCGCGCTTCCTGCAGACTGGCGATGACGAGGTTGGTGGAGGTGCCGATGAGCGTGAGCGTGCCGCCGAACACCGCGGCGTAGCTGAGCGGGACGAGCAGCTTCTTCGGGGACACGCTGTTGCGGCGACCCCACGCGATCATGATGGGGATGAGCAGCGCCACAATGGGAGTGTTGTTCAGGAACGCCGACACGATGGCCACCGGGATGAACATGCGCGTGATGGCCCAGAACGGATTCCTCGTGCGCCCCAGGAACACGTTAAGCGCCTTCTCCATGCCGCCCGTCTGTCCAATGCCCTCTGCCACCACGAACAGAATCACCACGGTGAGCAGGCCGCTCGAGGCGAATCCGGCGGTGGACATTTTGACGGTGATGATCCGACACGCCGTCACGAACGACACCATCCCCGCGAACACGAGGTCCGGGCCTACCCAGTCGCCCGCCATGACGACCAGTCCCGCCAGCAGTGTGGCGATCACCACGTACGCGTCCCATGCTAGCAACACCATCGTGCTAGCTTCTAATTCTCCAGCTCAATTCTGCAACAATCACCCTCAGAATCAGCACACCAGAACCGCAACTCCACCCTTCCAAATCACCAAGTCCAAAAGAAAAATACATGACACCAAGTCACATGCAACCATAACAGAATGTGCACGACCACCAACAGTCGTCTCCATCAACTCATCACTAACAATTCAAGCTGTTCCACCGTCTAATACAACACTAGATCGTATAAACCTTAAGAGAACACTCCCAAACTGCAGACAACTGCCGAAATAATGAACTTCTCGATAAACCGAATGACTTCCACCAAATCCAACTCCACGACAAGAAAACCAATCAAATAGTTATCTTGGATAGCTAGCAATCGCACGGAGCCGTACTTACCCGGAACAGATCAGGTAGAACAACATACAGTAGCCTCACAGCCTCGACTTGCAGAGAACATGCAGAAGAATCACCGGGCGGTCATCGTAGAAGCACTTGGGGAACCCCTTTCGCAGACCGTATTATATAGTACGGTGAAAGGACAGAATGTGTACCTGGGAGTCCTCTTTCGCAGTCTATATTATATAGTACGGTGAAAGGACAGAATGTGTACCCGGTGTGTACGGGAGATGCTGCGGTGCAGTGCACCAGGTCTGGATTCCGTGCCCACCGTGTTCTCGGCGCCTTTGGAGGCTCCGAAGGGATTCCGGAGAAGATATGTACCTGGTCCCGACGTGCTGGGCTCCGGACGTACCAGGTCGCCGAGGTTGACCACGTTCGGGATGCAAGTCACCTTGCTTTTCCCATGTAATATGGAGAAGGTACGTATAGCCACTTCTCTACAGTTGCAAGTGGACCTCAAGCCGCTACACTGTTCATCTTTTGTAGTGTGGATGTGTTATTAACGTGGATCATCTACACTAATTTCCATGTCAAGTTTGGATTGCGTATTCATTCTCAAGCAAGTGTGTGCCAGTCAAAGATTGCTTGTAATTTGTGAATAATGTGAATGGTGTGAATGGAAAGTTTACCAAAAGAATGAAAATCTTTTCACTTTTGATATTTTTAATAGTTTCAGGAAAGAGCCAGTGGTTTTGGATCCAGACAAAGCAGAAACTCCATCCAATTATTCCAAAAGCAATTGTCTCAGAGTTCAGGGTGGTCTAAAATCTAAAATTATGACACTACAAAATCTGATATCATGATGGTATGGAATCTGTTGTGAGGATTTGGGACTTGTATATTTGCACCTTTTCACATGAACAGATATTAGTCAACTTGTCTCAACCCATGACCATTCAAGTTTCGAAAAGCTACACCAAAAATAGCATGTACTGTTGACCAGGCTGTTTCGAATTACCTAGGATATTTCCACTAAACACAAATTAACCCGTAAGAGCCCAAGGCATTTTCCTGCAAGAAACACTCCAAAACTGCCACTATCAACAAGTGGCTAGAAAATATAATTTTGAAGTTACATTTTGGACTTTTAACCGTTAGATCTTTATATAAACTACTATATAAATTTCCCATATCTTTTTGGCTACAATCTACTGCATGGATATGAAGATTATAGTGTTTGGAGGCAAGAAAATGGTTCATTTTCTTCCCTGAGTTGAGTGAATCAACAGACTTTGACTTCACTTGGTGTCGATTTTTGCCCTACACAAGGTCTAAATCCTTTACCATTGTGTTAAGTATGATGTTAGTTCCCTATACACCAATTTTTAGAAGTAGAGAAGGGATGCAAGGAATGGAGGTTCAAAAATTTCCAATTCCCGTCATATTTTATTGTGAATTTGATATATTTAAAAATGATAATCCAAATGGTCAATAAGAAGGTTTTCAACACATGCTCTTGTCAAAAAAAACAAAAAGTGAAAAATATGAAGATCTCTAGGTTTTATGTAGAAAAGAAGAAGTTTTTTTGGTACCTTGTCTAACAGTGTGTGAAGATGTTTGACTTGAGTTAAAATGTTTTTTTACACTAAAGACAAGAACTTTTTTTTGACATTTCTAAAGAAATTAATATTCTCTACATGTATGAAAAATCTCAATGTCAACAGAAAATTCTAGCAAACTTTTTGAAGCTACCCAAAGTCCCCAATTTAACTTTGAAGGCTAATAACTTTTGTATCATGTATCAAAAAATTTAAAAATGTATTTCTACAAAGATCTTATGAAGGAAAATCTAGTATAAATTTTCAAAAAGATTTTTTTTTTTTTTAATTTCAGGTATTTGCCCAAAATGAAAAACGTCCCCCTTAGGGTTAGATGGGCTCTTGGGGTTAAAGTGGTCCACTTGAATTCCCTATCCACATCAAATCATGTACTTCATAAAATAGTGTGGGATGTTTCAAATTTGTTGACAAAAAACTAATGTGGATTGATGGAGAGGTGGTGGTGAGTGGTGCTGAGGTGATGGCAATTAAGCTTAGTAGGGAGTAGAAGATATTTGGTGGTGAGTGGCGGTGAGGTAGCAATGAGGGGCATGACACATGTTGAAATGTGTCCACATTAATTTGTTCTAAAACCAAAAATTGATGTGGTCCACATCATTTTTCATTCACATTTCTAATGAATCCACATTGTATTCAATGTTTGGTATAGCCTCTTTCAACAGTTTGTCATTTGGTTCCTCGTTGTTAAACAATCCCCACCCGTCCGCAAGGCTGGCGGACTGAGTGGAATCTTCACCCTGAAACACACCCACCGGTTTGCATTTGAGGTTGGGGGAGGGTTCCAAGAGGACCTCCGACCGCCCTCTGCCCACTCTGCTATCGGAAGGGCAATGGGTTGGTAGTTGGCCACTCGGTTGCCTCCCATTGTTTCATTCTTTTTTCTTTCTAAATTCTCTTTTCTTTGAAGTCTCCCACGGATGACAATGACAATAGATTTCAAACTTCACATTGTACCGGTTTGCAGCTCCCGTCCCATTGTGAAAAGGGGCGGGTAGTGGCGGGAGTGCTTTTAAAATATAAATTACGAAGTGGCAAGTAACTTATGTATTGTTTTTGTGCTTTCGTTTCAATTTGTTGTGTTCAAATTGCCAAAAACTAAATTTCCTTACGGTCAAGCTCTGGCCAGGGAGAATTGACCCCCTCACTCGTCCTTGCCCGAGGTGGGCCCCCGTCTTCATTGCATGGGATCATTTTTCTGGCCCTCTTATTTTGGGGGTCCAGAGGCTTTTTGGGGAATTTTTTTTGACAAACTTGGTGCGTATGGCCTTTTCTTATCATAGAGGCCCCTACCTTGCTATAAATAGGGACCCATCCAAAAACAAAATAGGGGCCAAGTTTGGCCCCACCACCTCGTGACCACCTCAAGCAAGGACAAGCGAGGGGGTCAATTCTCCCTGGCTGTCAAGCTCTCTAGTCTAGTTTCTGTGGATAAGTTATATTATTATTCAGCAACAAAATCTCATTTTATCTGTTCAACCAACCAAGAAATCATATTTTGAATCATTTGTTGGACATATGCCTACATACATAAGCAAACTATATTAAAATGTATGTTTAGTGTAGTGTTACAAATAGTGTACTTACCCTAGAACACTATTTGTAAATGAGTTGATAAAAAGTGTAAGCCATCAATGTCATTAATGTAACCCCCAATCAACCGCCTACCAGCTGTCATGTCTTTACTCTCCCTGTTGACTTGCCATCCTCATTCCTAACTCTTGCACTCTCCACTCTTGCATTCCACTTTTACAATCTCCACTCTTGCATTGGCTCTTTATGAAGGTTACTTGCACCTTACTTTCTGAGGTGAGTTTATTTGAACCTTACGAGCAAGGATACCAAAGTTGTCAGGACGCTCCACGTCCATAACGTCCGATTGTCCGGACGGAGGACGTCCTCGGCCCCATGAGGACGTCCGGTGACATAACGACTTTGGTTAGTTTACCCGGGGGTAAATAGCCGTCCACTACCCCGGCCGACCGCCCGGCAGACAGCGCCGAGCGTCGACGGCTGGAGGCGACCGCGCTGCGGACGGCCATTCCGTCCGCACGGGCAACTGCACGGCCGTCCGTTTGGGCCGTCCGCTGACCGCTCCCCCGACCTCGTCCGTTGGTAGATTGACATCTTTCCGTCTTCCAAC